>JASAND010003841.1:0-10311 GCA_030248195.1 Trissonchulus latispiculum
CTACAAGTCTCCACTTCTACTTCACGTTTATAATATATGTACAGAGTATCCCTGTTGTTATACTCTTATGTACTCTTGTTGAAGTGCAATGTTGAAATAAATTCTTCTTTAGGTCTTTATTCTTATTTCCTAAACGCTTGTACTACAGTTTGCACATATTATAAGAATTCAGTAGAAAATAATTGGCAATGCTTCAGGTTTAGAATTCCCTAGCGGAATTGTTTTGTGCAAAAGATTGCTAGTTGAAGAAAAGGACAATCATCACTTCGTTATAACTTGATTATATTTATAGAACACGTATGATTCTAGTTCCACTTTAAACTTATGAAAATGTTTCGAGACATTTGAGTATATTTCGGGACATTTCAAATCATGATTTGCGGAAAGTCTCGAAACATGAAAAACGACTCAAAACATGATAGTTAAAAGTCTCAAAATATGGATTGTCTCGAAATGTGTAGATAGTGTCTCGAAACATAAAAAAGGCTCGAAAGTTGAAATTCTCGTAGTTTAAGTGTCTCCAAACATTAAAAGGAAAGAATATGTTATAGAATTCCCTTGTTTTTAAAACATAGCATTTTCCTAAATAATTATACGATTTTCAAATTTCTGGAACAGTACCAACAACAGGCGGGTGAGTGAGCTGTGTGACTACTGTGGTAAATACCTGGTATGGTAATTGGTACTTTTCGCAGTATTTTGCATTCTAAATTCTCCAAAAATTCTCAAAGCTCCCTGGGTTTTTTTCTGCAAATAAAAATAGATAGTTTTCGGAAAATCTGCGTTTTAGGTATAAAGAGTTTTCACGAAAAATGTTCGATTTTTTGCTCGCCCCCCCCAACCCAACCAGGTAGTACGCATTTCGCCCACCAAAATCTTACGATGTCCAAATTTGAAGAAGTCCCTCTTTTGTCCAAACTTTTTAGTCTCCTATTATTGAGGCTGTTTTAGCTGCATATGCGACACCTCTAAAACTAGTTCACACGCTTTTTACGATTTTCAGCTAAATTTTTCCCTTCAAAATAGCCGATTTTCAGCGCAGATGCCTCAAATTTGACTCAAACTGAAAAGGTGACCCCCTCTTTTTTATTATTATATTATTTAACAATCTTTATCAATTATTACTATTATTTATTATTTCAGACTCCTTTGACTGCCGGGTCCCAGTGTGTCGCATGGTGGTGCCAACTAACCCAATTATCGGATCGATGGTCAGATCGTTCTGCGTGCGGATTTGTTGGAATCGAAGTTGGTCTCGGTTAATGAGAGAAGTCGGATGTCAATAGAGGCCCAAATGGAGCAATGTAAGTATTTGGCTGATGCTTCTGTTTTAATAGTGTTTTTGTAATTACAATAGTGTGTAATAATTTTTAGTGTTTTTACTACCAACTGTTTTCGAGCTCTAATTATGTGAACGTAGTGGTAGCTAGTTAAACCCCATATCTTTACAATACTCACGCATGCTATTATGCATATGCAGCCTTTGTTGGCTTAGTCTCTTCATGACCTCCGACTGTTATAACTTATTAAATTTTTAATTAGTGCGGCTTAGTGAACTGGCAAAGCTGGAGCGTCACGACGGAGCACTTGCCTGCCGACGCTGCTCTGCTCGTTTCGAACAAAACGAGCGTTATCACATTGCCACTTGCACGGTTTGCCGTCAACAAGAAGTGTCAAACGGGGTTCGATGGCGTGGTCGGGCTTTGAGATATCACATTGCCTGCCTTGATACGACTGTTGTGATGAAAGGCGGCTGTCCACAGACACATGGTTCCGTTTTATTGTCCTGTACATGCCACGGACAGTGTAAGAAGACGGTCCGCCCGATCATAGCTGCCATCAGTGACTCAGAAAATACTGTAGAAACCTATTTCTTACCTGTTTCGTACTGTATAACTATTTTGTTTGTCATTAAAATGCACTTTGGATTTGGGGGGATTAAAGTAGGATGTTGTCTACTAATCATCGGCTAGGTAATCGTGAACCAGTGCTTTAGTATACTGTACTAGTTAGACTACTCCTACTTCTTCGGAGAACTGCAATGGAGTAAAAATATAAACTATGCATATAACAAATGCAATCGCAGTAATTTATTAGCGAGTTAAACAGCAGTAATAAAGTTCAATGTATTTTATAAGGGATTAATTCGAGTTTGCTCGACAGCTTTGATCATATGCAGCCAATAACAGAAATACCGGTAACAGTCTACATGGCCGGAGAGAAGCTTGGTGATAGGTTCCGTTGATCATATTCTGCAAATGTTCGGTATTTAATAGTCTAAAAATTGAAGGATTATTTCGAATACTCTGCTGACTATACAGCAGTAACTAAACATTACAGAGGTTACTACGTTTTGAAAGCGATACTGCAAGGTGTTGAAAGTCTAGAGATTGGGGAATACTCGAAACTGGAGAGTCTCGAAAGTTTTTAGCTGATACGACTCGAAATCTGTTGAAAGTCTCGAAAGTTTGAAGAATGTTTCGAACGTTTGTAATTTCTCGAAACATTGATACACTTTCTTGAAAGTTGAAATGGTTCTAGAAAGTTTGACACACTTTCTAGAAAGTTGGAAATGTTTCTTGAAAGTTTGACATATTTCCAGAAAGTTGGAAATGTTTCTAGAAAGTTTGACATATTTCTAGATAGTTTGAAAACTTTCTAGAAATTGCGAAATTTTTGCTCATGTTTCGAGACATTTTTCAAATATTTCTAGAAAGTTTTGAAATATTTCGAGACAATTTCGATTTTTATTTGTGCAACTTTCGAGACATTTGGTGACAACTTTCGAGTCGTTTTTTCTCAACTTTCCGGAAACCTTCTACACTCGCGGTGGCGGTAAAGCTGACATACCCATAACATAGTTTTCAAGAATGGGCAACTGTACAGTCCTGTTTATCTCAACGATTAAACTAGATTCCGACACCTTCATTTCTATCGTTTTCATTACTACTGGTTTGTTTGTTGGAGCAGCAAACGTGTTGGTTATTGCTACCATTGGTAGTTCATTCAAACTTCGTGTGGAGCCCACGTATGTAATGGTTGCACTACTTGCAATTACTGATTATTGGGCCTGCTGTTCGGGCATTTTCTTTTGGGGTTTTAATGCAGTCACCTCAAATCACACGTTTGCTGATCGCGCGATCTTGAAATTCACAGACAACGTGTGCCAGTGGTTGGGACCAGTTAGGCTAACTTTCCTCGTCGCAAAACCACTAGGTCAATCCGTCATTGCCATCAACCGGTTTATTGCTGTTTTCATGCCGTTAAAGTACAAAACGCTGTTTAACCGGGCTAAGGCAGGCATTGTCTGGTGCTTGGTGGCATGGGGTGTTCCGTCACTGTTCATTTTGGGCCTAGGTGGTTCACGAACATTTGGAGGGTTTCAGACGGTTCCAAAAAAGGGATGTATCCTAGGCACAAAACATAAGCTTTGGAAAACAATCAGTGATATCGTTTTTGTTTATTGTTCTTGTGGAATTATCTTACTGTGCTATGTAGCAATATTTGTCCATATCAAAATGCTAAAAACATCAGCGAGCAAAGAGGAAGCTACAAAACGAGCGGCCGGTTCAAAGATGATGCTGTATTCATTTGTCTGTTTCGTCACGTTTTCCCTTCCTGCACCAATATACGTTTCGTATATACGTGCTGCTAGTGTGCCATCTCAGCACAAAACTATTCTTTCTCTACTCAGAGCTATATATCAAATTAGTTTTGGTACAAATCTTTTGTTTTATGTACACTTTAATCAAACATTTTCCAAAGAATTCCGTCGATTGTTTTCGAAAAATAATAACGTTCTCCCGAGTAAAACGAATTTTTATTAAATGTGACAGCTACCATTGAAGCAAAATTAAACTGGATGTTCAATTCCAAGAATTCAAGCCATTTATTTATCCAAGCACTAGCAATACGTCAAAGCAAGTCTAATAATACAAAATAAATGATTGTTCTTATTTCGCAAGTATTTTTATTTGTGTGAGGATTATGCACCCATTCATGCAAACGAAAATTCATAAACTTAATTATTCTGAAAGCACATTAAACTTTAAATCATGTAAACGGGTTTAAATTGACGCATATGTGGAAACCCCTGCGAACTTTTTTCATTGTTTCTGACTTGTTTCGTTCCTTCTGCATGCTTATTAACGTTTGATGATGGATGAATGCTGTACATCCACTTCCAATGCCACTGGTCACAAGCTAGTGTTATGTTATGGTAATGTTATGGTTAAATAAATCTGATTCAGTTAATTCCTGCAGCGGAAGGAGGGCGCGTGGCATAAAAGTTTGAACAGTTGAACAGTCTAACATTTGAACGGAAAATTTGTTGCATAACAAACAGTTTACAACTACTGTTAGACTATTTGTTAACAGTGTTGTTCTACTACCAACAGTATTCAAACACAAGTTTTGCGTAGTTAACACTGTTGGACTGTTACTGTTAGTTTTGCTACTAACAGTCTACAAAAAATTTCAACTGATTAAATGTATTTTCTTTGTTAAAAAGGCAATTGTTACGCAATAAAAAGGAAGAACTACCACAAGCGAAAAATAAGGAGCATCAATAAATGCATTGATTCCACGGAAGCCAACTACGTAACCTTACATTGGAAAAATTGAAATTTTATACTTTGACAAAATATGGCTATTCAACTTATAATAATTTCGTATGCTCATACTAGCTTTTAACTAAAATGGAAACCATAGCTACTATCACCATAAAGCTTTTCAGTAAAAGTTAATTGTATCATCAAAAAATGTTCTAAAACATACATATCAGCAGCGACTTGATGAGTAGAAACTTTTAGATTTGAACTCTTTGCCAGGCGGTCTCAGTTAAAGGCAGGAGAAAATGAACTGGTCATAAGGTATGGAAAAATAGTTTCCAAAAAGGGAAGCGGTCCAACGTCAGGGAACGGAGATCAAGACCTGTAAATTTTGCTCTAAACTGTCGTAGTGTTGTAAACAAAGTAGTTGATTTACAGCATGTAGTTAATTAAAAATTGTAATAGCATTTTTGGTCTTATAGCTAACTTGGCTAACTAAGTTAACGTGGCTCACTTCTGAATTTGCAAATTCTATTTTTGGCTCTGTCTGTAACTCGCATAATTTTATTCCTGCTGATGATGTTGTTGCAAGAACTGGGCGTAGTGGTGGGGTCATGTTATTGATTCCGAAATTTCTGTCTTACAAAGCGCTGAGTGCAGATAGTAACAAGTTTTTTTGAATCTGTATGGATATCTCTGTTTCTGAACAGAAAAGAAGAGTATATCAATGTGGGGCTTATTATCGCAGTCCTAGTACAAATCTAAAAGATGCTACTACTGCTTTGTGTGAGCACTTAGAAGCCAAAGTAAAATCTCGATCAAGAGTAATGGGTGGTTTTAATTATCCAAACTTGAGGTGGGATCACAACTTGATTTCTCAAACGAGTTTGATTTAACTGTAAATGTTACTGTTAACATGCCCCTAAGCAATTCTGATCATAATATTGTTAAAGGCTACAGTTTATTCCACGAATTAGTTAGCACAGTGAAATCAGCATCCATAAAAAAGCGAAATTATAGCAAAGCTAAAATTTTTGAAATAAATAATTATCTTCTTAATGTCTCTTGGCGTGATACATTTAACTCCAGTTATGACGTTAAAGACTTTTGGTTTATTTTTAAGACAACTTTAGCTACAGCAATTTCTAATTTCGTGCCCTGGACTGCGTTACGTCCGAGTATTTCTGGTGGTAAAATATGGTCTCGCGCAACGCGTAAGTCATTCCAGAGGCAGAAAAGCTTACATAAAAAGTATAAGTCACACCCTACTATTCAAAATCGTCAGCAGTGGTTAAAATGTGTGTCGAAGACGAGAAGAATGCGCAGATTTGATGTGAAAAATAGTGAAACAAAGATTTTGTTCTGTAACAACCATCAAAAGTTTTTGAAATTTGTGAAGTCTAAACTAGCTTGTACGGTAGATATTCCACGTTTACTCAACGAATCTGGTGATTCTGTGTTCAAAAATGCTGAAAAAGCGAAACTTTTCAGCGATTACTTTATTTCAGTTTTTAATGTTGATGATAATGAACGTATTGGATGCCCTCATCAAACAGTAAGACATAATTTTCAACCAATTAATATTTCTGAACAAAACGTTTTGATACCATTCGTAAATCCAAAAGTAAATATAGTGCTGGTTTTGACGGATTACCACAATCTTTTACTAAAAAATTAGCAATGGCTGATTGTCTGTTAAATTATTTAAGTATAAATCAATTTATTTCAACAAAAAATCAGCATGGTTTCCTTTCAAAACATTCTACAATATCTGAACTTCCATAATGTTTTAATGACTAGATCAGATTTATTGACAAAGGACTATGGGTTGACGTTATCTATATGGATATTGAGAAGGCATTTGATAGTGTTCCACACACTAAGCTCATAGAAAAATTGGAAGCATTAAAATTACCAGACTATTTGATTTCATGGCTGAAGGATTATTTATCTGAAAGAAGCCAGTATGCAGATGTTGATGGAACGGTATCTAATGTTGGTAGTGTAAAGTCTGGTGTAACACAGGACAGTATTTTAGGACCCATACTATTTTTGATTTATATTAATGATTTGGAAAGTGTTGTAGAATGGTCATGTTTGAAACTGTATGCTGATGACTCTAAACTGTATTTAGCTTTCCATCAATCTGCTCCTTGTATAATTATGCAAAGAGATTTAAATAATATTATGAATTGGTTCCATGTTATGCAGTTATTGGTTGCAGTACATAAATGTTATATTTCACATATTGGGTCCAATAACCCTTCTGTTGATTATGCTCTTGGAAATGAGCTCCTGGAACCTGTAAAATTTATTCGTGACTTGGGTCTCACTGTTCAGGAAAATTTAAAATTCGATAAGCATTGTTCAGAAATAACATCAAGCGTTTCTAGAAAGGTGAACTTAATTTTTAAATGTTTTATCACGCGGGATCCCAAGTTCCTAATAAATTTGTTTAATACTTATGTCAGGTCAAACTCTTGAAACGGCATCTAAAGGGTGGAATCCCTATTTGATTAGAGATGTCAACGTGATATTGTGAAATCGGGGATTTCGCGAAATCCCTGAAAATTTCAAGGATTTCACAGAATCCCTAACATTTTCAGGGGGATTGTGAAACTCGTGTCAAAACCTGTTTATTTCACAGTTTCCCCTCAGTGATTAAGGGATTTCACAGAATCCCGTGTCACTTTCAGGGAAACTGTGAAATGATTGATGTAGTTGAATTTCAGGAACTTTTGTTGTAAATTTGAAAATGTAAATGTTATATAAATTTATAAATTTGCTGTTAAATTGTTGCAGATATACATAATATTTTATTCTAGGTTCGTCTTATTCGCTTACTTCGTCAATCTAAATTTTAAACTAACAGGTACACAGTGACTTACTGTTGTTCGTTATTATTACCTACTATCAAAATTAAATTTTTGCAAAGTATAATTGCAAAGTTTGACTGATTTACTTAGATTGTCATTTTAAATTGCGACAAATTAACTTCAAAAAGCATTTAGATTATTCAGAGAAAGCTAAGCTAGATTTAAAAAAAATTACAGCTATTCGCTTATTTCAATTTAATCAAACGAAAGAGAGAGAAGAAAAATAAAGAAAAGAAATATACATAGCATTAGAATAAACTGAACTTGAGTTGTCGCACAATTTAAAATGACAATCTAAGTAAATCAGACAAACTTTGTAATTATACTTTGCAACAATTTAATTTTGATAGTAGGCAATAATAACGAACAACAGTAAGACACTGTGTACCTGTTAGTTTAAAATTTAGATTGACGAAGTAAGCGAATGAGACGAACCCAGAATAAAATATTATGTACATCTGCAACAATTTAACAGCAGATTTATAAATTTATATAACATTTACATTTTCAAATTTACAACAAAAGTTCCTGAAATTCAACTACATCAATCATTTCACAGTTTCCCTGAAAGTGACACGGGATTCTGTGAAATCCCTTAATCACTCAGAGAAACTGTGAAATAAACAGGTTTTGACATGAGTTTCACAATCCCCCTGAAAATGTTAGGGATTCTGTGAAATCCCTGAAATTTTCAGGGATTTCGCGAAATCCCTGATTTCACAATCAGAGACATCAATTTAATAGAAAGTGTACAAAGACAGTTTACAAAACGATTACCGGGCATGAGAAATTTGACTTACCAGCAACGTTTGGAGCATTTGGGCTTGAAAAGCCATGAAGAACGGTGGTTGGTGAAGGATCTAGTTTTTGTATATAAGATACAAAATGGCTTTGTTGATTTAAATGTTGATGATTTCTTTTCGGAAACTAGGGTCACTCGAGGGAATAACCAAAAACTATTCAAACCATATGCTCGGTTGAATATTCGAAAACACTTTTTCAACCATCGAAAATTTCAGTTTGGAATAGTCTCCCCAACGAAGTGGTTTCACCAAACAGCATTTCTATGTTTAAAAGGGGCTTAGCTAATGAAGACCTTACTAATCATTTAGTGGGCGTAGCGTCAGCAGTCAGTTAATTGGCCCTGCCAAGCAAACATCGTATATATATATTGTATTACTTTAACCTGTGAATATGTGTCTGAGCTCTGACTTTGTACCAGTGCTAAGATTCTATAACATTTTATTTACGATTTTCATTGTTCTGGCAAATAAATATCTATCTACTTAAACACTGGTGCGAAAGACGTCCTGGCTTTTTCCTAAGCAAAAATTTCAGGGGGGAAGTCTGGGGGGCAGGCCCCCCCAGGGCTGGGGGGGATTTTTTGTTAAATGGTTAACAAGAGGACCCCTAAAAGAGGATGGTTCTGCAGCTGAGCTTTAGGAAATAAGGTAGCATATGTATCATGTAGGCCAAAAGTTAGGTAATGGGGTTGACAATGCTATTGACTTGGAATCACTTCCGTGGGAATGGGAAATCCGAGGGACACGGTCACGGACCCCATCAAATTGAGTTCTCCACAGGTGTCTTCTGGCATCCGACTGGTCAACGGCGCAAATGGGTTCCAAACTCTGAGAAGCACAGCGGTGTTGGATTAATACTGAAGCACTTGGAGTCTTTAAGCTATGCAACCACCGAGCGTTTGGATCTGGGTCCAATCCCCACTTTATTTCCGTTCTGGATATCGGATGTGTAGACCCACCAATGCGAAAACGCGTGATGGTCGCTGGGCAAGTGGATGTCAAAGTACCCTCGACCTCGAGTAGCTTTTCTAAGCTGATCGAGCCCGGAAGATAACAACAACTACGCTGCTCGGAAGCAGTTCTTTGGCTTAATACGCTGCGTCAAAGTTCTTGTTATTTTTAAGTGCCCCTTTTGTATACATTTGATCAGATTAGTTGGTGATGCTTTTAGACTTTCGACATCAGTTTGTTGTCCATTAGCAAGTCAAAAGATAAAATAGGCTTGGATTGGGATGTACCCTCAGCGCAGAGTTGGAAGTGGGTAGCGGGTACCCACGGGTACCCGCGGGTACCCGCGGGTAATAGAAATTTTGCTACCCGCAGGCTACCCGCGCGGGTAGTTGCGGGTATCTCTTGTTGATATATTAGCTAAAATTCTAACACATTTCCGTAAAGCGTTCGGAAAAAAACAGAATTCAAGTTGGTGATTTCAAAAAATTCGCTAATTTTGTCTGGATGTCCTTCTCCACGACTACTATGGGCCCTTGATTAAACTTGTTCTATTTGGTTATATCCAGAAACGTAATCATAAGCTATCTTGTGTTGCTATGTTGTGATCCTACAGCATGTATACATATGCTGTGCTGTGCATTGATCCAGATCTCTACTTGCATTTCTTGCTTTCAGTAAGCAAATAAACTTAATTTTTCAGCCCACAGTTTGCTTTACGTGCAGTTTTTGTTATACTGTTTTGTTATGCCATACGCAAAGCTTAAAATCCTTAAATTTTATTGTAAGCATATGTTCCTTTAGTGACGTTCAGTGGATGGTACAGAAGGTTACTCTGCAACCTTTTAAAAAATTGTTCGAAACTGGGAATGCTTGCTCAAAAATTTTTCAAACAAATATTATTCTAGAAACGTCCTGATGACTATATGGCTATCCGTGGTTGTAACAGAAACAAAACTTTTAGTCGGGCAACTTATAATTTTTCGCTTTGTTTTTTATTCAGAATGTAGTAGCCCCTGGCCAGTTCTGGGAGTGAATCCGAAAATATCAGTTAAACTGAAAGCTGAAAGCTTTCAGTGAAAAGTAAAAGCTCGACAGTTAAACTCCCCTTTTCTGGAGGATTTACATGTATGT
>JASAND010003842.1:0-12016 GCA_030248195.1 Trissonchulus latispiculum
ATGAGCATCTGTAAGAAATGTTACATTTATATGGTAGCAGGAGGGCTTATCATTATGTAAAGATCTAGAGCAAGGCACTAAGATTCCCTTTTCTCGTTGCTTAGCTATACTCTATATCCAAATAGTTTGGAGGCAGGGTCGAAAACACAAGTTTCTCACCTTTTGAAAATGGGATATCCAACATTTTCAAATGAAAGTTTTTCATGTTTCGTCAAATTTTCTCAACTCATATCTAAAATTTCTGGTCCTTTTCTACCGATCTATCCTACCTACTTTATATTTTACGATTTTGAAACAATTTGAAAACTTTTGGATTTCGATTTTTTGAGTTCCTGACTGGTGTAACATGATAAAGCTTTTGTTAGAAACCATCATGTTCTTAAAGACGAAGTCTCTACTGTTCAATGCATGTACGAGTTTTTGCAGCCCAGTTTCCAACTTCCTAGTTTCAATAAAATCGACAACACCTAGTATATACGAACAAAATGGCTTTTACTGCTGGTTAAATATATAAGTAGCTAAAAAATGGGCGTTCTGGCGCAGGAGCCAAAGTCTAGGGGATTGTTACTGATTGCGGTGAATAACCGTTTCGGCCCCCGCCACAGGGCCTCATCAGACGGCTAGGCAACCGTTACGGTTTTTTTCTTTTCTTTATTTTTTCAACGCACAACACATATTACAAACATCAGATACAAGACTAAAAGCATCACATTTATTAGTTAGCCCCGCAATAAAAAGATTCCTATTATGAAATAGCCTAATGTACCACAATAAGGCTAATATGAACAATATGACTAATCATTCTACAATAAGTTTCAAACGTCAACTGAGAATCGAACCACCACTTGAATTAATATAGGCTAAAAAGCAGCGCCTTAGCCCACTCGGCCACCGAAGCTTAGAAATTATATAGCTAAAGCAGCTGTATATAAGCTTCCAGTTTGGCATAACGCATAACTCTAGCTGTCAGCTTATGTCAGTATTTGCTTCTCTTTAGCTGACGCGTGGATAACTGGTTTTTCATGGAATGGGCTATATTAATAGTCAACAACTTCAAGTCAAATGTTTACAGAATACGGAATATGTTTATGTAAACACTTACATTCCACGTACGTAAGGCTTACTCAGTGCCAACTTTAATGCTTACACAGTGCTTACGTTTAGGCTTACATTACACAGTGTTTACGCTTAGGCTTACATAATGCTTACGTACAAGTACATTTTGGAGCTGTTGATAGTGTTATTGAACGAATTTAAATCTTCACTCTGGTTCTTCTTCGTCGTATTTAATGTCGGTGAGATTATCAATTATATAAATGTCGATAGCTTTATTCTTTTGAATAGCGAGTTTGTAAGCATCCATCGTGTCAATACCTTTGTCTTCCTGAATTAAATCCTTCTTATCACGTATCTCCTTTATGATTGGGTCCTTTCCAAAGGAAAGGAGCTGTGAAAATTTGTTTAATAACAACTCATTAAGTGTTTGCCTAATACGAGGTCTCAAATCTGCGAAAGCTTCCTGACTAGCACCTCTAGGATCATAGCCATCTTCTTTGTATTCTCTTTGAAGCCTTCGGAATTTGGAACTATGTTTAGTCAGGGCTTCTTCTCTTAAATCATCCCAAAATGACCCTAACGCTTCAGTTTCCACTTCCATTTCACTTGACCCATCAGACCCTTGATCAGATCTATTATCACTGCTCTCGCTATCTGTAGTATAATCTTCATTGTCTTCACGATTTAAATGATGAGCCTCAAGCCTATGACGGTGCAGGCTTTGGCGATGAGAATAGGTCTTCGTACAAACTGTACACTGATACATTATGATACTATGGAGCATGAATCTGCAGCCTTTTTATTAATTCTTTGACTTACGTCAGCACTTACAATATGCTTACATTATACTATGCGATGCTTACTTTCCAGTTGGTCAGCGCTTTGGTCAGCGCTTACTTTCCAGTTGGTCAGCGCTTACTTTCAATTGGTAAGTATTTAATGAAATATTTGCTTCCTGCTGACGTAATCAATATAGATATACGTATAGTAAGGATACACAGACAGAAAACGTTCTTTCAGAAAACACTAAACTTATACACATACATGTGTGTACGTGTGTACTTACACACATACACACACACATATATATATTTATATTATATATAATATATATGTATATATATGTATCGATTACGTCAGGAGGAAGCAAATATTTCATCAGATACTTACCAAATGAAAGTAAGCGCTGACCAATTGGAAAGTAAGCGCTGACCAAAGCGCTTACGTACTGAAAAGTAAGCATCGTATAGCAGAATGTAAGCATTTTGTGTGTGCTGACGTAAGTCGAAGAATTAATAAAAAGGCTGACAGGTCATGCTCTATAGTGTCATAATGTATCAGTGTCCAGTTTGTATGAAGACCTATTCTCATCGCCAAAGTCTGTACCGCCATAGGCTTGAGGCTCATCATCTAAATCGTGAAGATAATGAAGATTATACTACAGATAGCAATAACAGTGACAATAAACCCGATCAGGAGTCTGATGGGTCAAGTGAAATGGAAGTGGAAACTGAAGAGTTAGGATCATTTTGGGATGAATTAAAAGATGAAGCCATGACTAAACATAGTTCCAAGTTTCAGAGGCTTCAAAGAGAAAACAAAGAAGATGGCTATGATCCTAGAGGTGCTCGTCAGGAAGCTTTCGCAGATTTGAGACCTCGCATCAGGCAAACACTTAATGAGTTGTTAATAAACAAATTTTCACAGCTCATTTCCTTTGGAAAGGACCCAATCATAAAGGAGATACGTGATAAGAAGGATTTGATTCAGGATGACAAGGGTCTTGACACGATGGATGCTTACAGACTCGCTATTCAAAAGAATAAGGCTATCGACATTTACGTACTTGACAATCTCACCGACATTAAAGACGACGAAGAAGAGGCAGAGTGAAGATTTAAATTCGTTCAATAGCAATATCAGCAGCTCCATTGTTATAAATGCAAAATATACATGTACGTAAGCATTATGTAATGTAAGCCTAAACGTAAGCATTATGTAATGTAAGCCTAAACGTAAGCACTGTGTAAGCATTAAAGTTGGCACTGAGTAAGCCTTACGTACGTGGAATGTAAGTGTTTAGATAAACATATTCTGTATTCTGTAAACATTTGACTTGAAGTTGTTGACTATTAATATAGCCCATTCCATGAAAAACCAGTTATCCAAACGTCAGCTAAAGAGAAGCAAATACTGACATAAGCTGACAGCTAGCGTTATGCGTTAGGCCAAACTGGAAGCTTATATATAGCTGCTTTAGCTTTATAAATTGTAAGCTTCGGTGTCCGAGTGGGCTAAGGCGCTGCTTTTTAGCCTAGATTAATTCAAGTGGTGGTTCGATTCTCAGTTGACGTTTGAAACTTATAGTGGAATGATTAGTCATATTGTGTATATTAGCCTTATTGTGGTACATTAGGCTATTTCATAATAGGAATCTTTTTATTGCGGGGTTAGCTAATAAATTTGATGCTTTTAGTTTTGTATCTGATGTTTGTAATATGTGTTGTGCGTTGAAAAAATAAAAAAACCGTAACGGTTGCCTAGCCGTCTGATGAGGCCCTGTGGCGGGGGCCGAAACGGTTGAGAAGCCCCAAATGTCTGTGTAAATGCCCTGAAGGCAAATCCCTGATGCAGAACCGCTATTTTTTAGCTACTTAGTTAGCACTTAGCAGTAACAAAATTGCACAGGGATCTCTTTTGTCGACCCCCCGCAAACGGCGAACATTCGCGTATTTTGGTAGAAGCACTGTAACGCACTGCAATAAGAGAAGCTTTTGTATCTTACTCTTCTTCTAATATATATAGTGAAATTTGCTCTCCTGGTATTGTTCTGTTAGGAACTGATATGAAGTGTGAAGTGCAGGGTTGGCGGTTCTTTTTTGTTGGTTGGGCAAAAATTGTTATGATGTTGAATAGTGTTGAAACTGTGACTTACAGACAGCCATTTTAGGCTCCGCTGTCAATGCGTTCTTATGCCAAAAAGTACAGAAATGAAGCCCAGAAGAAGCGGAAAGGATAATATGGAGGGCGACAGTGACTTTGAAAGCAATTAAATTAATGATAAGAATATATAATTATAATTTATTTGCTGTGATATAGTAATTATTAAGATTGAGAAAATGTACAATTATTCCCATGGGGAAATGTGTGATTGTTGTTCTGTTACAAATAATGCAGCTTTTATTCGAAGATGTACTGGAACTGCAACTGACTCACCAATACTTCTTTATATATATATAAATATATATTATATATATATATACACATAATATATGCATTTGAATATGTACAGCTGGCAAAAGTATTATCACCAGTAAGTGTAATGTTTCTTAGGGAAATTTATTAATAAGACGGATTTAATATCTAATAAAATAAACTAGACCCCTCACAATAAATTCGAAATATATAACTAGAAGTACAGTGTGCGGCGAGTGCTTTTGTCGAACAAATGATATTTTTTGAAAAATCGATCCACTGACCTCCCAGAGCTGGAAGTGGTTCACGGAAGCCCGCGGGTCGGGCAGGGTGTGGGTCAAAAGGTGTGACCTTCGGATCAATTGTGGTTCAAAATAGGTTAGTCGAGGCTCCAAACTTGATTTTAGCATTAAAATTCCAAAATCTTTCAGCTTTACGGAATTTTGCCGTTGAAATTTTTTGCATAAACTCGGGCCAAAATTTTTCAGCTTTTATACTATTTTTACTTTCGTACGTTCAACAGCTAGTACTGGCATGATTTTTGCAAACATCAGGTGCAAGTTAGAACTTATTAAGGCATACAATGTCAAAAGTTAAAACCTACTGCAAAGTGTCCCCGTAAAAAGCTCTGTAAAGTTTGAGGCTATGCAACAAACAATTACCACCGGTTACTCCTGAAAGATTTCGTATTTGTGCAGCATACAATTTCTATTTCTTATCATTTTCTCCCAAAGTTATAAAAGATCCACGTATTCAAATGAACTGCTTTTCATCAAACTGCAGTCACGCTCAGCTGGTTTAAACAGCTAAAAATCCCCATCGCTTTATGCGTGACTAATATTTAGCCTTAGCGCATCATTAACGAAAAGTGGGATATGTGGGTCAAAAAATTTCCAGCAGGTCACGGGCATGCGTCAAGTGGGTAGAGTCAAGGGTACGTGGATCACTCTTCTTGTGAGGATCAAAACTTTTGACCCACTTCCAGGTCTGTGTCCTGCTCCGTTGAAATAAGGAGGTCTGCTTTATGTGCCGCGTAGCCTATTGAATAAATGAATAATTTTTAATTAGTAGTAGTACCAAACAATCAAACGAGTACGTACGTAATGAAGGGTACACGGAGTTTGACATAATATTCTTCCTGTAGTGCGGCCTTAAATGTTACTGTTCTTACTTTATTTATAGATTGGGAAATTGTAGGAAATTTTTTATCTCGCCTAAAGGCAAGATACTTGTAATCGTTTGAGACGCTTTTTGTTATTGAACTGTTTCGATCGAATCTTCAAAACGCTTTCTATTGTGAAATTTGACTCTACGAGAATTAGTAAAACGGTGTTGTCTACTCAATTATTAGGCTAGAATCCTAGATTATAGGGGAAATACCGTGGTGTGTGACATTGGGAGTGCGAACGATCATGACCAACTAGAAACTGGCAAAGCAATTACAACGATTTATTGAATTTCAAGCACGCTCAACGAGAATGTAAGAATAGAAAGCACTAAAGCAAAACTAATTAAATTTACAGAATATTCGTGCAATATTCGTTAGAATATTCTGCAAACTTGTGGAATGCAATGCATTGGTGGGAAATAAAACGAGCTGCTAAAATATACATTCTCTTTATACTTTAGCATTTAAACTTTAAAATTGAATTTTAATTGACATTTTATATTCGACTCTCTATGTTCGAAAGAAATGGAATGGAAAATTAACGTACAACAAATAAGTAGCATTGCGGAAACAAATGTACTAGGACTCCCAAAGTTCTTGAAAGTAGTTGCCGCCCGACGCTTTGAGCTCAACCGGGGTTGAATCCGTGTTTGGCTTTTGGGTTCGCCCTTGAAATTTTGGGGTTGGCTAAACCCCAATGGTCAATCCAATGTTGTCAGACTTTTTTGGGGTTGGGTTAGCTTTACCCGGGTTGACCTGTTTCAACCCAGCTTTCGACACCATTTTCAACCTTGTTTTCCCATGGCAGCTTACTCTGAAGAAGGCGCAGGCTTGCAATGCCTTGTTCCTAGAAACTGAAGCTCAGCAAGAATTGATCAACAATTTATGAATATTCACAAAAACGCCTAATGTGAGAACTATCAATGATTGTCACAAAAAGCAATTAAAGAAATGATAAAATTTGCTAAAGCAAAGATCGGATCAACGTTGTTTTCAGTTTATTATAGGCGGTAAGTGGCATGATCAACTAATTTCTATAAAATGTCGTTGTGTGAACTTAAATTAGATGTAAATTGACCGATAAAGCAGTTTGGAATAAATATTGAGAAAACGAAATGAGTCCGTTGTTCGGTTATTTCAACTCGAGAACTAACCCAAATTCTGAATCCAAATTTAATGATAATAATGGGTTTAAACATAACTCCTTCTTCAACCCCAACAATGTTATTGCGTAACGGTGCTCCGACCACAATACGCGAATGTTCCCCCGTTTGGGGGGGGTCGACCAAATCGACAGCGCATACCCCCCTCCGTTTGGTGGGGGGGGCGGGGGTAGCCAAAAAGAGGTCCCGTGTGGTGGGGGGGGGGTAGGCAACAGCCAATCAGATTGCAGAAACCCCCTTCCGTTTGGAGGGGGCGAAGAGCCGAGGATTACGGTAGTTTTTGTTCTATTAGAAAATGGGTCTCCGTTTGGGGGGGGGGGTTGCTGCAAGAGGTCCCCCGTTTGGGGGGGGGGGGTTCACAAAAAGTGGTCCCCGTTTGGTGGGGTTACGAAAAGTGGTCCCCGTTTGGTGGGGGGGTCGCCAACAGAGTATCAGAATGAGCAAAACTTAACCTGCTTGAGCGACCCCCCCCAAACGGGGACCCCGTTCACCGAACCCCCCCCCAAACGGGGACCACTTTCGACTACCCCCACCAAACGGAGGGGGGTATACCTGTCGACCCCCCCCCAAACGGGGGAACATTCGCGTATTGTGGTCGGAGCACCGTTGCGCAATGTCAAGAAGAGGAGCTCTCTAGTGGCTTACTCTTCTTCTCATATATAGGAGAAAATCATGGACTCTTGGTATTACCAATAACATGGATCCTTCGTTAATTCCCGACAGACGTGCTGATTTGCCCGACATCCATTCAGGAAACTTCTCCAACTGCAGCACCGCCGATACAACCACATTCGACGGATTGGATGCCATTTACCGAATCCGGGTTTGATCAGTATCGGACAACCACAAATCCCAGGACCGGAGCGGATAATCCCAACCAATCCCACATCCTCGAAGATGGTGGGATAGAGAAGACCTCACAGGGCGGGACGGACGGAGTTCAAAATTGGGGTGGTGAGACACATCCATTCGGACCAGGATGTGTCATATACGCACCCTATCAGCTGGTGGAGGATCGTACGATAATCCAGGAAATGTCGCCAATCTGGAATCGCAAGGAACGAGAACGCAACAGACTTCGTGGCATGAATGAGGGATTCGAACGGGTGAGACAGCATCTGCCGTTGACTGACACCCATCGATACCAGAAATTGAGCAAAGTTGAGACTCTACGTTTGGCGATTCGATACATTCGACATTTGGAGATGGTTTTGGAGGACGATGAGCATCGGTAAGAAATGTTACATGTACCAAGTGTAGATAAAGACAAGAGTATGCAACGTCTACACTAGCATGTGCTGTGTGTCTGCTAGATATGCTCAATTGGAAAGTTATTTCACCCGACTTGTAGACGTGAAGTTAAAATAATACTCACTAATTATCTTCGGTAAGCGAAACCCTATGCTAATCTGCAAATCAGTAACAGGCAACTTTTTTTCGTAAAATTTAGTTCACGATTTTGCTCCTCATCCATCATTTAAGGGTGAGAGAGTTTTGCCCAACACTGGTTTGCACCAAATGTGGTTAGCAAATGGTTAGCGGATTTGCTGCTAACCACTTGGTTAACTAGAAGTTAACCACAAACTATTTTGCACCAAATGTGGTTAACTTAACCACTTGCTAACCAAGTGGTTAACATGTGGTTGGCTAACCCTGCTCTTGAGTAGGGTTAACCACGAACTTGCAGTGAATATTCAGGTTCTGGCTAGAAACTTACAGACCAAACTGTAGAATTAAGAAAGAATAAATGGAATGTATATTCATGTTGGAGTAATATAACATGTTGAAGTGATTCTTGTGTAAGGTTGGTAAGAAAAGTTAAAACTATATATCTTCCATTTAGGTAGTGTTCTTGAAAATTAGTTGTATTCGAATTACAATTTTTGGGGAGCTGATCACAAGATGTCGCTGCTTTTATATGACCTTTATCTTTTACGAATTGCATAGTGAAGTGTCTCACGAATGTTTTGTACCTACTCTACAAGTAATTATAAAGTTTGTTTTCGTAAAGACAGAAGGCACAAGATAGGAATTATATAGATACACGACACTGAAATATGTCTAATCGTGAGTGAAGCCTTTTAAAATTTCAATGTAATTAATTGGATAAACGAGTGCAGCGGCGTTAATCTGATTGGTTCAGATAAGTCCCGCCTCAAGCTCCTGCTAACCATTTGCTAACCATATGGTTGACTAACCATTTGCTAACCACATTTGGTGCAAGGAAGTTGCTGCTAAGCAAATGGTCATGGTTAGCAAATGGTTAGTTAACCATTTGGTCAGCAAATAACCAAATGGTTAGCAAATGGTTAACCACATTTGGTGCAAACGGCCGCAAAATAATGAACTGAGCATATTTAGCATGAATATGCCGTAATGAGAGTTGCATTAGGTTGGCACTAGGGCTTAGGGGTCTAAGTCCCCTTTTCACCGACAAGATTTAAGCAGCAAGATGCAGGAAAAAACTGGGCAAGGAGTTTTAAGCAAAATGGTCGGAGAATAAAATTGTTGCCGAAATTCCAAAAAGATTCCGGCTCTGCCGCAAAGCGAAAATTACATTTAATCCGCTACGCAAATTCCGTTTGTTGTTGTTGTTGTTGTTGTTGTTGTTGTTGTTGTTGTTGTTGTTGTTGTTGTTGTTGTTGTTGTTGTTGTTGTTGTTGTTGTTTGCTGCATTAGACATCACAATGTGATGATCATCACCCGAAGGCGCAAAGTGTTAGCCAGGGAACTGGACCCGTAAGCTTGCTCAAAAACAACTCAACTTAGTTGCCTGAAGTAGTCTCAAAGCCTGGTCGACATCGCGACGGATGACGTCTCCTCCTTTTTAATAATAATAAACACGCTCTGTCGGTCTCTGCGTTGCGGCCGCCGGCGTTGCCATATCTGGCGTCCCGAAGTGCAGCACACAGCACAAGTCTTGAGTGCAAAAAACAACAGCAATCACGGTCTTTGCACCAAAATGAGTGAACTCCAAGTGTGCTGTTCAATGATATAGCCTAAGACGGGTGGAAGCACAGCGACAGAGCTCGCGCTTTCATCCCGGTCCTTCCTCAGAATCAGCATGACAGCGTCAACCTCCAGAACCCGCAAGAAGGCGAAAAAACTGCAAACCCCCACTAAACGGGAAGGGGGCTTCTGCAATCCGATTGGCTGTTGGTGAACCCTCCATACGAAAATTGTTTTCTGCTTCCTCTTCTCACTCCAAATGTGGAGGGGTATGCTTTGTCAAACGGGGGAACTTCGGTGCATTGGGATTGAGTATATACCTTTAACCTATGCAAAAAGAGAAGCGCTGTAATGGCTTGTTCATGTAGTGCAGTTATGCACTATTGCTAATCATTACTAACCTCCACTCCAACTCAAACGAAGAGGGGATTTGAACTAGATAAAATTACTTTTTTCGGACCATTTCCCCATAATAATCTAAGTTTGTTGTTGTTTTAAGGTGGTGATTCCTTTTTGGCGCATATTGTTGGTTGACGGCTTAAATAAAAGTTAAATGTGAAGAAAGTTCCCAAAATAAGTTTCTTTTAGCATCCTAACACCCTACACGCAATGCCACGTATCAAATGTTCGACAATTGCGTCCAGTGCAGTTTTTGCCAATTCTTGATAATTGGGCTGCAGTTGCATAGTTATAACTATATTCATTCGAAAGAACTCATTGTGCTCTACATTTTGCTCTTTGAAGCAACTTTCTAGTTTTTTACTATCGTGAGATATAGCTACATTTCTTGTTTTGGCCTCGAAAAGGTGTAATTTTGGCAGAAATAAAATAATCCATTACTTCTTTAGCTACGGAAGCCGTAAATTTAAAGTAAAGGTGTCGATTTGAAGGTCTCACAAAGGCAAATGATCGGATGCATGGTCAACTTCCAATTGCTATCCCGTGGGCTGCTTTCATACAAAATGTTTCTGCAGAAACACGACAGAATTTTTCCAACGATTGTGGAACATTTAGCATTCAAGTTAAAGGGTTGCCACTTAGAAGATATGTTTTACACAAAAATACCTCGGGACTCTTTTTGGTCACCCCGGCTCCCGATTGTTGCTTTCTTACTAATGTGGTCGCTTGCCAAAGTTAACAAAAGTAGGCAAAAGCCAGTTTGCGCATACTTTTTATCTAATTTCTCCATAACGAAGAACGATTTTGCAATAATTAAAAAATGGTCCCCAGCTATTTAATGGAGATATCGAATGACATAACCGATGTCTCACGAAAAATTCACTTCAGTCTGCAAAAAATCTAGACAGTCCTTCTAAAATGCAGTAAAAAGTTTTAAAACCAAAACAAGTTTCATTGCCTTGATTAAAAAGAGAATGTTAAGCTACATTTTGATATAAAAATGGCTTCTTAACTTATTTAAAGAAATGAAGGCGTACTAGGGGTTCTAAAGTTGATGTCTCCAAAAGGAATCACTACCTTAAGGTGCTGGTATCCTTTTGTGCAGTGCTTTTGTGGTGATTTTTCGAAACGCTATAACTTTCCCAATTTTGGGAGTTGGAAAGAGATTTATACATCGTTTTAAAGCCTATGATCTGTACATCAACATGAGCTTACGAAATTAGCAAAATTAGCAAAAAATTGCAAGAAACTTCCGACATGCTGACATCTGACAAACTGAATATAGACCAAAAATATTTGAACATCGATTTCTCAAAACAGTAGAATCGGCCAAAATTTTTTCTTGTGCCATGATATGAAGGACATGTGGCCCGAGGGACATTTTGTTTGGATTTGGCTCAACAAGTCTCAGTACTCCAGAAAATCCGGCAAATGCGCGATGACACGAAATTTCGCAACTTTCTAATCAGTTTTCTCACAACTGGAGATGTTTTAGGTCAAACCAAGAAAAATGTCCCTCCGCAATAGGGCAAATCTTCATTAATCCAAAAATCACGCGAATCCATTGGGCAGTTTTTGAGAAATCAATGTTCAAAACAAAATAATCGCAATTTTGCCAAAATCGTTTTTCGGCGAATTCCCTAGCTTAAAGCAACGAACTCCAGCGAATAGGTATTGATAAAATGCGCAATTGAACGGTGTATCGATTGAGTATAAATAAGCCGAAATTGTCTGTAAGATTTGGCAGTAATTTTGGAAAAACTGATTTCGTCAAAAATGGCCATTTTTTGACCCCAAAAATTGTTTTTGGCTTATACTGCGTTAACCACTAGAGGTAGCTCAAAAGTTGTAAAAGCAAAAATGTTCTTTTTGGTGCCCTCTTTCCAGCCATAACAACCAATCCAGTGTATCGATTATGTACTGAGAGAATAATGGCAAAAACCAAAACTTTCTTATCTTTAAACCTAAAAATCCGGGACTGGTCACAGAATGATAAAGAGCACGAAAATAAGGTATTTGGAAAGTTTCATCCTCTTTCATAAAGAATTGGAGCTTGCAGGGTCGAATTTACACAAAGCGATACCAG
>JASAND010003844.1:0-32202 GCA_030248195.1 Trissonchulus latispiculum
TACTAGCCCCGCTACAATGCTATTAGGTCTATTAAACTGGTTGATTGCTAGCTATTCCAAACCCCAAAACTCCAACGCCCAATAAGTTTTTACACTGTTGTTGTTGTTGTTGTTGTTGTTTTCAGGCAATAGAGCAAATCAAAACAGTACATACCGACGGGTATAGTCGTCACCAGAAGTAACGCCAAGTAGGCCCTTTTCGTCGTACCAAAGGTTAAGTCAGGTAAGGAGGTTATTTTTTGAGTTTATTTGATTTATTTTTTATTTATTTTTTATTTATATAAATTAATTTCAAATCGGCTGCAGCACATACTGTTTATTGCATTATTATAGATGATAAGCTTGTGTCCTCGAAAGCTATTATTATCTAGCATCTAAAAATTCTGTGGTTCCTTCATGCCCATCCATACGATTTAAAAAATAATTTAGATTGCACCCCTCAGCCATTACCTACCAAAAGTGTCCCAGTTTTCAATACTCTGCCACTGGTGTACTTTCACCAATTTTAGCTTTCTGAAGCTTCCACAATTGCAGTATCGGAGCACGCTGAAGGTATACCGATTTGACTGTTTTCCTGCGTACAGAAAACCACAGAATAATTGTAAATAGTCAAATCACCAAGTAACTCTGAAGGAACGCTGAAGGTATACCGATTTGACTGTTTTCCTGCGTACAGAAAACCACAGAATAATTGTAAATAGTCAAATCACCAAGTAACTCTGATTACAGAGATCACTTCTATGCATGCTTTGGTGCAAATACTATTTTTTAGGATGTTGGTCCGCTGGAACGATTGACCAAATGTAGTACTGGTCAACGTATTTTTATAACCAAAACTAACTAACTCCAAACATCCGATGCATCAGAACTCTGCAAGCGTTTTTGTTTTTTTAAGTTTCATAACGTTTACATTTCCACATTCTTCTGGCCACTTTAAAATCAAGACCGCCTGTTTCCATAGGTCAATTTTTGGTACTCGAAAGGTGACAACGGCTGCTGTCGCAGACGTCGTGGATGGAAATTATCTGAAAGTGCGTCGGCTTCAGTGGCTCTAGGGGCTTGGTTCTCCACGGGATAAGGATAAGGATTAGGATCAGAGACTGATTTTTGATTCTGATCAGAGACAGATTTTATGGGTTTCTGTTCATTTCAATAAGCAACCAGCCAAATACAAAAGATTTTAAATTTCCAAGATTATGCACCCCGCGACCGTTTTCGAATTTTTCCTGAAATTTGCACATTTTTGTTCATGTACCAGTTGACAAGAACGCAAGCAGTAAACTCTTCGTGATAATCGAAATGCAGGAATTTCAAAATCTAGATTTACAAGCTAAAATGGAAACCTTTTGCTTTGGGTTAACCATTCAGAATAAACTAAAATAAAATAAAATAAACTATTCTGAAAGTTTCAGTTAATGCCATATTAAATTAGATGAGTATTGAAAATTAAAAATACTCGAAGAGAGGGAACCAAGGCTTTAAAGCAGTGTTAGTAGTATGTTGCCGTTTGAAACCAGTTAGTACTCTCACCCTAATGTAAAAGAAGGACACTCCGCCCTGCACACAAAATTCCACGATCGAACAATCCAAATGCAGCAATGAAACCAAATTGTTTCTTATTTTCAATAGCGCTATTGAAAAATGTATGTATAAGCTGCATCAGCTCTAACGAAAATCCGACTGCGGTGAAATGGCTGTAAAACATTGAAAATGCCTTAAAATTTGAAAAAGGCGCATTTTTGCATGGAATTAACGATTAAGTGGGAGCAGTGACTGATTGTGCGGTCTAGTGGTCAGTTATTTATTTTCGTTTCCTAAGGAAGGAGGGAAATGTAGTATCTTGTGGTATGTTCCTCTGGTAGAGGAGTTCTACTGAGACTGTTTACGGCGGTGTTACAAGTTTGTATAAACTGTAAACTGCCTCAGTTTAGTAAATCTCTTAATCGAGAGTAGTATAGGGCGGGCTTTTCGAGCCGTTTTGGAGTACGGAAAATCTGGAGTAAATTTTCAGTTCCTATTCTTGGTTTATAGTTACAAGTTTGTCTTCGTTGCTTTGTTTTAGCACCCTTCCTATGATTCTATGTTCCTTACTTCCCCAGATCTTTGGCTTTCTCAATCTTCTAAAGGTTTATATAATTTTGGTGCAGCATCATCCAATCAGGTTTCATAAAAGTTTCATAAAGTGTTCCACTTGACCCCCTCTAACTTTCCCACCTCTCATCCGATTTTGGTGAACTAAAAAGTAGTGAACTCCACTTACTCCGGTCTGTCCTACAAAACAGATAAACTTCGATATTGTACATCCATCACTACCTTGAGCTTAGTTTACCCGTATCAAGATCACAATTTCTAGTTTGCCTTTCTGAGCTCATATAAGTTTAGGGTTTATGTCATTCCATTTTTTCGGCCGATTCATTCTATTCGTCACTACCCCTATTTAGTCACATTTTCCATTCCTAAGCCTATTATATTTCCGACCTTATGTACTTTCAGACCATTTTGATTTTGAGCCCTTACACCTAGCATACTCCGAGCCTATTTATTTTGGTTTTACCTCATTATTATATTTACTATATACAATCTTTACTTTTACAATCTTTTTACCGGTCTATCCTACTTTATCATTCACATTGGCTTCATTTACTGAGTCACTCTTAAACTGCTCCAAGTAGGAAGTTAGTCATGTCTAGATTGGCCCATCATTCGACGCGACGACTTCGAGTACAATGAAACAATAAAAGTGGAAATTGATCCTTGTTGTTTGACATTGGTTAACATTACTCCAACATTACTTAAAAATTGTTCCTAAGGCTCGGTGTAGGCTCAGTGTATACTCGGTTCTGGCTCGGTGTATTCTCACTGCTAACTCGGAACTGGTATGGAGGGACTCAAAATAAATAGAAGCAGGAAAGCAAGGTACATGAAAGCACGAAGGTAAATCAATAAAGGCTCGGTGTATGCTCAGTGTTAACGTGGAGGTAATTTAGAGTGACTCATAGCTCACAGGTAAGGTGGATGTAGATAAGATAAAGGTAAGCTATTCATCTAAGGTTGATCAAAAGGTTCGATGTAATTTCAGGCTAGGTTTGGTGTAAGGCTGGAGTGACGCATAATTTAACTTGATGTGGTCAATGTGAATCCAAAATAGTTTGGAAGTTGTGAAGACATAAGGCCAAAAACGTCAGGGTAAGAGTGATAAATACTTAAAGAATCTGCGTAGAGGAAAAGGTATGAGTTAGCTACTCACCACGTAGAATTGGGCTATATACGGGAAGGTGGTACTGGGAGGTGCGGTGTAAACTGAAAATTTGGGAATGGAAAATCAGAATAATTGAAATTTGGAGGACCAGCTGGAAATGAAGGCTAAAGTAGCACGTAGAACTTGCGTGATTGATAAGAACTTAAATGGAGGATAGTGAAAAATGAATTTTTTGACTGTACAACAAATTAAGAGTATGCTTAAAGTAAGTTTGGAACAAGTTGGGAGTTGGTTCGGAGTAAGCTCAGAGTAGGCTCTGTGTAGACTCGGTGTTAACTCGGAGTAGGTTTGGAGTGACTCAGAGTACAGGTTAATGAAGGTTGGTCAGACAAGATAGGTAAAGGTAAGAATCTATGAAAATTGAAAAAGTATGCTCAGAGTAGGTTCGGTGCAATGTAGGAATGACCCCATACACGAAGAAGGTAAGGTGAATGATAAGGCAAGGTAGGAAGGTAAATCATAGAAGAAAGTTGGATAAGAGAAACTCAGAGTGGGCTCAGTGTAAAGAAGGAGTGACTTAGTGAATGAAGACAAGGAATTCAAAGTAGGAAGGTAGATCATGGAAGAAGGATGGGAAAGTAAGGTCAGAGTAGGCGTGGAGCAGTTTAAGAGTGACTCAGTGAATGAAGCCAATGTGAATGATAAAGTAGGATAGGCCGGTAAAAAGATTGTAAAAGTAAAGATTTTGTATAGTAAATATAATAATGAGGTAAAACCAAAATAAATAGGCTCGGAGTGTGCTAGATGTAAGGGCTCAAAATCAATATGGTCTGAAAGTACATAAGGTCGGAAATATAATAGGCTTAGGAATGGAAAATGTGACTAAATAAGGGTAGTGACGAATGGGATGAATCGGCCGAAAAAATGGAATGACATAAACCCTAAACTTATATGAGCTCAGAAAGGCAAACTAGAAATTGTGATCTTGATACGGGTAAACTAAGCTCAAGGTAGTGATGGATGTACAATATCGAAGTTTATATGTTTTGTAGGACAGACCGGAGTAAGTGGAGTTCACTACTTTTTAGTTCACCAAAATCGGAGGAGAGGTGGGAAAGTTAGAGGGGGTCAAATGGAACACTTTATGAAACTTTTATGAAACCTGATTGGATGATGCTGCACCAAAATTATATAAACTCTTGGAGTTAGAAGTTGGGAAACCCCAAGAACCTGGGCGAGTAAACAACACAGAATCATAGGAAGGGTGCTAAAACAAAAACTGGAAGGACAAACTTACAACTATCACCTAAGAAAGGAACGGAAAATTTACTCCAGATTTTGGGATTGGGATTGGGGCTCGAAATGGTGGCTCTATACTACTACTACCGAGATCCGGCCGTGTCCACAGCGTAGTAGTGGTCACCACATTATGTGCCAATTTTTCTAGGTAATTCTACGTTATATACACACGTTGCCCAATGCGATTTTGGCCAAGAGTATAGCAATGGAACAAATACCATTACCTCCTGCTGTTCCTTTCTTTCCCACACCGGGAAATCCAGTCATTCTTTGAAAGGAATGGAAGAGCCAGTTATGACATTTTTTATTGCAACCAGTGCTGGCACTTTACCAGACCGATTAAGGTACTAAGGTAATTCTGTTCCATCTGTTGGACACGGAGGGCCAACGAACCCACCGCTGCTTTCAGAACAATGATGAGACCATTTTTGAAGCTATGCTTCAGACCTTGGTCCTTGGACAATTACCTTAACCATAAAATGAACGTTATGGCTGCCATATATCAATTTCGGTTCAGCGCCCAACGACTAGAAGAAAGTAGACAAGTATAACCCTGCTCAACCTCAGCTGGTAATTGATTGCGATTCTGGAAGCAGCCAAAAAGATATGTTGAGAAACCACGTGTGTCTCATTAGCGAACCAAGTCTTTGATCCAGTTCTGGAACTGTTAGATCCATAAACAGCAAGCATGTAGGAGTCACGAACACTTAGCGTTGAGTTACGCTTGGTCCAACTAAAAAATTGATTTTTTATTGGTTCGCCAAAAGTCGCCTGGCGAACCAATTTTGGTTTTATTTGTTTATATTGTGCCAGGTAATAGTCCTTCAATAGTACTCCATGAGTCACTCTTCAGAATTCAACGAAATTTCAAAGAAAAGCGGAATTTTTAATTATAATTACTAATAAAAATGCTAACTCTAATTTGCAACTTTAATTTGCTTAAAGCGCGAAATGGTCCGCTCACCTAACATGAGCAGTGCTGAGAATAAAATGGTGGTTATCCCAGGAAAACGATAAACTGTGGTTTTCAATTTGCCACGTTTTAATTGCAGTACCAGAGTCACCGGCGAATATATTTTAAATTGCACCAAATCGTTGAAAAAACTTTGAATTTTTGTACACGTAGAGATCGCCAAGTCGTGACTGCGTCCGTTCACCGAAAGTAAAGTGACTTTACTCCAAAATACAGGTTATCCCAGGTTGTCCTAATCTTTTAAATTGGGTAAAAAGCTATTTTTTGCCGAGAAAACGAAAGTTTTGTTTTTCTGAATGGCTGTATTTCATAAAATTTCTCGTAAACATTTATATAATTCCAAAGTTATAGGAAACTAATTGTCTCTATTTTATTATATTTAATGCGTTTGATTGACAATGTTTTGATAAATTATCACCAAAGCTTCGCAGCCATTCAGAAACCCACAACATTCGTTTTCTCGGTAAAATATAGCTTTTTACACAATTTAAACATGGAGACCCTACAAGGGGAAGTGTTCCACAACTGAGCTTACTGCGGGTGTTGCTGGTGTTATTAAAATTTTTACTTACATTCTTGTAGTGTATGGCAGTTTGTTATATATGTAATGAAAGTAGTTAAATTTGGAAGCGATTTTGCTCAAATTGGTTGAGAGCCTATTTCCTAGATTTTAACCTCCACTACACAGGTTGACGTGCAGGATACGAGATCACTGCTTAGATTCAGATCTGACCACAGTCAGAGTACTCAGTGAGCAAATCCGAATGGCTAACCAAAGGTTGGGGTCAACTGGGTGAGTTCGTTTCAATGAAGGAAAAATGAGAAACGATTCTCTAACACGAATCGCAGAGGCGACTCTCTTGCACGAGTCTGGAGAGGTAGGCATGTCCTCTAGCACGGATCCGGTTTGGGGTCATGTTGAGTCCAGCAACAGACTGCGGACGGATCCAAGCAAGGCTTGGTGGCGGCAGTACCTGAATCAAATGGGTTAAAACCCATTAGATACAAGAATGTTTGGGGAATCGAACCCCGGCAGTTATTATTCAAACTAGATGGCTCTGCTGAACTTGTTTTGAACTTTGTTTCTTCGAATTTAAAATACATTGATTAGCGTTTCTGTTATAAACACGAGTTTTGCGCAATTTAAGCGCATTTTGATGAATTGGAAGCTGTAATTGGATTAAACTTGCTTTAAATTGCAAGTTTGGTTGAACAATGCGGTAACACTTGAAATTTAGTGGCATTTTAACTGTTTAACTGTTAAACGTAATTTTTATGCTGAACCACTCCAAGATAACCTAGGTGAACGTGTTTTTTTTGCGAACTTGGACGCTAGAGTAACTAATTAATTAGCAACGAATATAATTGTAGCTTTTTTGGTATAAAACAACATAAGAACCGAGCCGAGCCGAGCCGCGCCGAGTCGACCCGAGCCGAGCCAAGCCGAGCCGAGCCGGTGGAAGATTGTAGTTTAGAATAGAGGTTTGAGTTGAGTTTAACGTAGATGCGTGATGGATTCGCGTTGCATTAAGTGTGTGGAATAGCGGGTGCTTTCTGCTTTATAAAAGTCTGGTATTTAAGAAATTTAGTTAAAAAGGTTTGGGAAGTCTGAATGGAACTTTAAGTTGAATTGAGCCATAAGTTGGGATAATAATTGCCAAGCAATTATTATGAACAGAGAATTACTAAAAACAGCTGAGTAATTAAGGGAAGGCCGGTAACCATTTAACGACTTAGAAGTTAAAAACTCTAATCACAGAGTATAAAAAATAATTAACTGCTGGTATAGTTTTAGGTTTTAACCTACGTTTTGAATCCGGCATTAAATGCTAGAAAGACAATTTTTACGAAACAATTGAATTGTCACGCCATGGAATTTAAACTATGGCCGGCGACGCTAGTCCCCAGCTGTGGGGAGAATTGGGACTATTCGAAACTTTTATGCCTCACCATGGGCCGGGGAAAGCCCGAAACCTGGAGGGAATGAAGAAGGGTCCTCCCGTCAGGAAACGTTTAACCCAATTTTAGTTGAACAGTGCAGAAACGATCTTTAGAGCGAAAAGTAGGGTGGCATTTTGAGCAGAAACTGGATTTTTGGATTTAAGCTGAATTTTGGACTTTAAGAATAATGGTTAAGGTTTGGATTTTTGTAATGGCGGAAATAAACATCAATTGAACAAGATAATGAGATTACAAAAGTATCGCCTATTTTAGCCCGGCGGAAGGGTGAAATAGATACAAAAGTCGGGATACGCTCGGTAGGAACGCGATCTCCGCTTCTTGAGCCCAGCGGAAAGGGCGTGCGATCCCTTTCCTACCGAGTTCCCTGTAAATTGAGAAATAAGTTGCGAAAATAATAAGTTTAGTTGGTCGGCCGCCTTCAGGCATAATGGCCTTTGACCTGAGCCTCCCAAGTCCTCTTGTGGGTAAAAAAATAAAATGTCTTTTACCCTAGCGGAGTGGGAAAGAGAAAAGAGAAGCTAATGTCTCCCAGCTCCAAATAACGGTTCAGAAACACATATCTTTTCTCCCCCCCCCCAGACGAGAAGGGAGAATAACTAAAAGTTGCGGCCGTACTGGCCGACGCCTCAACGAGGACTAAATAAAATTGTAGCTTGCAAGCCTAGAACCCCAGAAAGGTGGAGCTTAGGCCTTCCTGCAAGCCATTGGGAGAAATTTGCAATCACCGAACGTGATTGGCTAGATGGTTGCAAGCACCGATGCCAATTGGAGTACCGCCTCGTGGCTTGCGGTAGTCCATGTGAATTTGTTTGGAGGTCGCTAATGGACTGATAAGCTCCCGGGAATGGGGAGCTTATCTTCCCCCGTGCCGACGAAAAGACCCAAGTCAGCAAATTTAGTTGACCGCTGGCTTGTGCAAAATAAACAAATGAATAATCACTGGAAAGCTTCAGGCGGTCCAGATAAAAATCTAAGGGGCATAAAATAACCATTTTAAGAAAAAAGTTAACAGACGAAAGAATTCGCAAGACATAGGGTTTTGGGGAGAAGTACTTTCTTTGTATTATGTAATTTATATGCGTAATTGACTAGTTGTTTCAGAGCAAAGAAACTTGCTTATTGCTGTTTGCGTAATATGTAACAAATTGTTTTCTTGTTTTAAAATGAAGAAAAACTTAAACCATCTGACTTTGTAATTGCTTATCTTTTTAGGTTGAAGACTCGCGTGATTATGTTTCAGAGCAAGGAAACTTGCTTATTGCTGTTTGCGTAATATGTAATAAATTGTTTTCTTGTTTTAAAATGAAGAAAAACTTAAACCATCTAACTTTGTAATTCATTATATAATATAATTTATCCTTTTAGGTTGAAGACTCGCGTGATTATGTAATGTTTGCGTAACTGTTTATTGTAGCTGTATAATTAGTAGAAAGATTATATATTAGTTATCTACAAACTGAGCACTAATGATCTTAAAACCAAGCACCTTATGTAATTTAGAATACCGGTTACGTGTGGCTAATTGGGATATGGACCGTGCGTGTGAGCTGCCAAATGTTGGAACCTGAGCATTAATGATAATACACATAAAATATAATTCTGGCGTTTTAATAATGCAGACTCAATCATGACTAGGCAATTCTAAATTATCTCTTCAAATTTAATTTTATTACATTGAGACTGTCGAAGTGCCACTGACTGAGTGCTTCGCTTTATGTGTTTGTGCACTTGCTCTTATCTGTCAAACAGATGACTTGAAACTATTTATTACAAATAATAAGTTTGACAATGATTGAATTTTACTTGCACTGCGCATCAGCACAGGGAAAAAACTACCAATTTAAAAATTTGTGGGTACAAGATATTGAGTTTGGCCCAGTGATTTAGTTATGACCTGGCATTAAGGCTTTGGATGACTGCTATCGACCTAGAAATGATAAGTTTATCACTACAAACATACATGTGCTTGGGAGGGTTTCACCCTCCCAGACCTGGACCTTTACCCCCAAGAGGGGTCCCTCAACCCCCCCGAATCCGGATATTCGGTATCCGTTACCCTGTCCGTTATTGAGCAAGCTGTTTCAACGTTTGCTTTTACTTCCAAATACGTTATCAAACAGTTCATTTACGGTATCTACATTATTAAACTACCATTCTTTTTACCGGGTAAGGGTACAAAATGTCTTTATCAAAGTGTTTACATTGTTGAGCTACCATTTTTCTAATAACGCAAGATTACAAAATGTTATTATCTACAAGGATAATGAATGTTTAGAGCCATACAGACATTGACAACTGAACCCGTTAATTTTGTAAAGTATACATTTTGACGATATGACATGTTTGATGAAACGTGACACTAAAACAGAAAATCTATAAGCCTATATCTAAAGCTTTCAAAACCAAAGCATCGCAAATAAAGAACAGCTGCTACCGCTAAATTTGTATTTTGCTGACGAAAAGCTCAATGAAAGAATGTTCTGGCTCTCTTCTTTATGTTGGAGGTCACGGGGAGCCATCCATATTTCCGTGCGCATACAATAATCCGATAGCGACCAAGTGCAAACCTGGTATCCTAGCAGAAATGATGGTACTATTTTCATATCAGTACTCTTACTGTATCAAATTCCGCATATCCAGTGATCAGAAATTCGGTGATTTCTCTCCTAAGACTGGAATTACCACAGGATATGTCACAGATTTATTGGAGAAGAAGATCAATGTTACTTTGACAGATTATGCCATCACAAAAACCAGAGCTATGAAAGTAGATTTTGCCCATTCACTTAGATACGACTATTTGGGCTTAGTTGTAAATGTTGTTTGGAAGAAACCCTCTACTGTCACGATCCACTGGGGCCAAGTATTCTCTCTTGAATGTATTTTACTAATACTACTGCTATCTGTGATGTCTAATATACTGCAGCGTTACAATAGCCGTACGCTGTCCTGGACAGGGACGGGAATGTGTTTATTGTCGCTGCATTTTAGTGCTAAACTCACATTAGTCATGTTGCCGGAGCAAATAACGCTTCCGTGGAGAGGAGTTGCAGCTATATTTTCCAGAGATCTCAACCCTTTTTTTCGTGTAGCTGTGAATTCCAGCGATATTGCAACAATTATGTCAACAAATAGCGTGCATCCTTCCACTCCAGTTGTAACTTCGCTTGGTTACGACAATGCGTTGAAGTTAATTGCTGTCGATAAGCATGGGTTTTTGGTTTCCAACTACGAGTTTCTTGTTGGTATTGCAAGGCCAAGGAAGGATGTGTTTGTAATTAAGGATACTGATATGCCGGGACTCGATCGTTTGGCAATGCTGAATAAAAATAACACTAAATTAAAGGAGCAGTTGCACAAGTTTTTCATTTGGCTTGGACAGTATGGATTTCTGAATTATTTGTCTGAAAAGTATAAAGTTGACTTTGCTTCTGAACCTGCTTATGACAATACTTTTCCAATATTCAGACTGTCTAGCATTTTTGATTTATTCACTGTCACGTTCGCCTGTTTTGCCCTAGCCGCAGCACTTTTTATGGCGGAACAATGGAATGCTGCTGTAGAGTAGAATGTTGGCTGAATTACAATTCAAAATAAATTATGTTTATATATTGAGGATGGTACAGCTACGCTCATATTTAACTTTAAAGAAAAGAAGACTTTAAAGAAAGATTCTTTTGAAAGAAAGAAAGATTCTTTCAAAATAAAGAAACAGGAAAGAAAGTTAAGGTAAAGGTCAAGTGTAATTTAATCCCTCCCAGTTAACGCCGTGTGCGTTTGTTACACACAATGTCAATGCTTAAATGTGTCACCTGTCATTCAAACTTTTGACCTTTGCCTTAACTTTGGCTTATTGCAAGAAGACAGAAAGAAAATTTATTCTGAAAGAAAGAAAGAAAATTCATTTCCAAATATTCTTTCTTTTAAGTTAAATAAGAGCGTAGCTGTAAATGTTTTAGCGGCGTGTGATATCTACTTTCTATCTGCAGACCGCATGACAAGAAGGGAAAAGTTACACCAACAAAGTCTACTAGTAACAATGCAAAGAAAGTTTATGTAATGAAGCGGATTTCCGGTAGTCAATTCTTTTAGCTAATTTGGACACTGAGAGGCCCTTTCTAGTCTCAAGATTCAAACTTTATTCTCTCAGCCATTTCTACCCGCACAAGTTGGGTGGGGGTCGGTCAAACCTGGCTATGTCAAATCACAATACAAGCACTGGTTAAATGGCTCAAAGCTTCTAAAGACAGATCAGTCAAGCCTTAAACTATGTAATAATTAGTTGACCGCTCAACGGAACTTTGAGGTCAACTAATTATGCTATCTAAACGAGGCTTCCGTAACTGACCAGTGGTCCACCCTGTTCCTCAAATCAAATCCCTGTTTATCACATAAGTCGGGCGTAGAATTTGCAAAGTGGTTGTTTTTAATTGCAGATATTAGTTAACACAAAGTAAATCTCACTCAAAACCTTTTATACACAAGTCAGGTAACAATTAGAAGGTAAAAAACGATATTAGACTGAACTCCTTTATCATTAGAACTCCATCAACTCCATACCGATTAGCTTATAATTTTATAGTTTGTTCCAATAGTTCCGTTAAAGGTCTCATGCGGTCTATCTCACCAAATAGAATTCGAAAATTCCACGAAAGACAGGAAATAATAACAAGCATAATAATGCAGGACAGGCAAATAGACGCATAACTTGGTGATGAGAGTGGGAAAGACTGACCAGATAACGATACAAGCGAATACACGCACCAGCCGTCACAGACTACACAGACAAGGCAACTCGGGCCACAGAGAAGAAGACTGCACCAATGTGCACCACAATTCACAACCTTTCTCTAAGAAAGTCAGACCAAATCTGAAGCCTTTTCGGTCAGTCTCCTCCACTCAGTGTCCACGTGAAAGTCATTTTTTCAGGTTCTTTTATTTGGAGACGACCTTTTAGAAATCAAAAGGCATACGTCATGATAAGCATGACGTATGAGATTGCTTTTGGGCTCATGGGGCTCCTACAATTCCCATCGTAAGCCGATTAACCCCACTCCCAGAATTTGACCCTTTTTGGAGAAAAACATACTGATTAAACGATGATTTCAAGCAAATAGCAAATGTTAGTTTCACAAAGACATCGAAGTTCAGCAAAAGGTGCACAGTGATTCCCGACAGATACAAAGGTTATTTCAAAGACTGTACAAAACGAATACAATCAAAGTTAGTTCAAATTTACAAAAATAGTTTGTCCACAATTAGGTTAGTTCACAATTAAATTAGTTCACAATTAATTGCAATTAAACACAGAGTCAAGAGTATTAAAACAGAAAATTACACAGAAAACCGTTACCCTCAAACAATGACACGGAAAACAGTTATATTTTTAACTTTATGTTCACCTCTAGACTAAGATTGAATTTTTTTGCCCTTACATATACTATCCTATTTTGAGTATTATTGCCTTATGGTCTGTCAGTAAATTCTTGAGCTTTTACCAGTAAATCAATCATGTCTTCGGTATTCTATTATGGTAGGTTATTTAGTTTAGGGGTTTAATTTATTAGAGTGTTGCACCCTATAGGGTTTACCTGCAGTGATTAGCCTTTGTAGCTATCGGTTGATACCGGACAGTTAGCCAGTAGTTAATAATGTGAACAGCCAACTCTTTACAAAATTCATTGATTAGACCGAAAGTAGGCTTGTTAGATCATAACACGTTCGATTTAAATTTAAGTTTTTCAATTTTCTACAGACTGGCTTTGCTACTTGATAACATGTTCGAAATAAAAAGTGTCGTTGTAGTATATAGTTGGGCCTGACTTGGGCACGGTTCGTCCCCTTGGTTAATTCTGACAAGAGTCTGCTCTCATGCTTTGTTTTGGTAAATCTTCGCGTAATCTGCTGTCAGCTGATTATTGTCTATGATTGTAAACATTGTTTTCTTTGCTCAAGTGTGGACTTTATATTTATTGGGTTTTATTTCTGATATGCTCAGCCATTGACAGGCTTATTGGATCCTATTTTTGTATCTGCTTTTCTCAATCAAGTCGTCTCGTCAAAATGTATGGTTTAGACAATTATTGGTTCAGTTGCCAATGCCTGGGAAGATCTATTAGTCGTTATCCTTCAGTTTGTAACCCTGCCTAAAGAAAGTGACAGTTCCAGAATGCAATTACAATTAACAGACGGAACAACATGAATTATGCATTTTAAAGGCAAAAAGCAATCATTAAAGAAACTAGCTCAAGCTTGACACAAAATCTATGCAGAAATAACTGTGATCACATTTATAGCATTTAATATTTACCAGAGAATGTTATAACATCATAATTTTTATTATTGAGGGTGAGAACACTATTTTTATTTATTTATATTATTTAACTTTTAAATAATTCTAAATATTGGGTGTTCTAGGAATATTCGAGCTGGCGAGCTAAACAAGGGCGAAATCCGGACTATCATTTTTTCACGGTGAATCCCCTTCTTAAGGTGGTGATTCCCTTTGGTCACATGAAGTTTGCACCATTGTTATTCATTCATTACTTGGAGTTAAGAAGCCATTTTTATATCAAAATGTAGCTTGACATTTTCTCGTTTTAATGCATGCCACGAAACTAATGTTGCTTTTTAAAAATATTTTTAACACATTTTAGAAGAAGTATAATTTTCCAGAATTTTTGCAGACTCAAGTAAATTTTTTCGCGAGACATCGGGTTCAATACCTCCATCAAATAGCTGGGGACGATTTTTTATTTATTGTGAAATCGCTCTTCGTTATAGAGATATAAGCTGAAATGTGTGTGTAACTTGTATTTTGCCTACTTTTACCAAATTTGTCAAGCGATTACTTTAGCTAAAAAGCAGCAATCGGGGCAACTAAAAAAATCGTCCCTGGGTATATTTGTGCAGAACACATTTGTTCAGTAGCAGCCCTCCAGCTTGCATGGTGAATGCTCCACAATCTTTGGAAAAAAATTAGTCGTGTTTTTGCAAAAACTACATTTTTTATGATAGCAGCCTACAGGATAGCAGTTGGAAGACGATCATGCGTCGGATAATTTGCCCTGTGAGACCTTCAGATCGACGCCCTTAGTTTGATTTTACGGCTTGCGTAGTTCAAGAAATGTTGGATTATTTGATATCTGCAAAAATGATAAGTTTTCGACGCCAGAACAAGAAAATCGGCTATATCTCACGGTAGAGAAAAGCTAGAAATTTGTTTTAAAAAGCAAAAAGGTGAAGCTCAATGAGATCTTTCGAATACATATAGTCATAACTGTATAGCTGCTGCCAAAAGTTCAGAAATTGGGAAAAACCACTCTGACCGGAAATCTCGAATTTTTGAATCGGGATTGCCGGGGGGTGTTAGAACGCTAAAAGAACTTATTTCGGAAAGTTTCATCAAATTTCATCTTGATTTACGCCGCCAAATAACAATATGTGCCCAAAAGGAATCACCACCTTAAGCAGAGTATTTTGACATTAGATATTATATCATTCTGTAAAGGGCTGAACTATGGATTTAAACCTCAAACTCAAACGCCACTACTTAGAACTGGTGCAATGTACGCGAACCTCGACTGCGGGTGGAGACATTTAGTCCAGGCGGCTCACATACGCTGACAAACCTCGCCAACAGTAATAGATAAATTTGGGGGACGCCAACGGGGTGCCAGACGAAGTCTTGAGGGACACGCAAAAATCTAGACTCAATCACAAATAAATTTTGGGCTAATCCCAGAATTTTACCTAGCTACCTAAGAAATCCGATCTAGTTAAATATGCCGTTAAAACTAAAAAACAATTAGCAGCCAACTGGGCGGTTTAATAATAAGCAATCCAAGGCAATTAAAATACAAAATCAACCTCCTGGGCTACCCAAGGTAGGGGCAAGTTAAATACAGAAGGCTACCCGACTGTAAAATAACAATAAAAATTCAAGGAGGATTGGCAAATAAATAGGGAACACCAGCAATAAACGGGGAGGTTGAGTGGAATTAACAAAAACGTAGAAAATGAGTTAGCTATTGAAGGCAGACCCAACGGGACGGCGGCAACCCCGCAGAGAAGGAGGGGGAGGGAGAATAGAGAGTTAGGAGCAGGGCAGTTTTGATGATAAAAAAATCACAATTAATTTTGATGCGAGTGTTGATTTTTGATTCAAAATCAAAAATCAAAATTATTGAAGTTTGAAGGTGAATCAATAATCAAAAAGAAGAATTGCAAAATTTTGCACCTGCATCAAAAAGCAAAATAAAAGTGTTTGGTTTAGAGCGAATCAATCTTTTTGGTTTTTGATTATTGATTTTTGATTTTCGATGCAGTTTCTTTTCTCCATCTGTGGTTCTCAGCATGCATAACTGGCTAACGTCTATCTTAGTCTTAAATGCAGCTTAACATTTTGTCTTTTTAATTAATACAGTGAAATATATTAAAAACGTAGAAATATATCGATACATTAATACATTGACATTAACATATTAATACATTGAAATATAGATTCAAGACAGAATAGAAATAAACAATTTATCAATGAAAGCAATATTATTATGCACATAGACATATAAAAGAGCCAAAAGCTACAGAAAATTGAAAATTTGACATAATTTGTAAATTTTCTTATGAGATTAGCTTAAAATATAGCGTAAAATTTTAATGAACAAAAATCTCTCTCGCTCGCTCTGACCCACTGACCCACTGACCTGAATGTCGACCCGCGCTCACCCGCGACCCACTTCCAACTCTGCCTCAATCTGACGACGAGCCAAAAATAGCCAAAAATTGTAAACTTTCGACTTTTCCAAGTTTATATTCATATCCACGTTTTATGTCAAATTTGAAGCTTAACATTTGTCTTCTTACACCAGGTCTCCACAAGGCAGGTATAAGTGAGTTAAAGTTTGACTTAAGTAGGAATGAAATTGTAGGGTTGTTCTTGTGAGTTTGTGACAAATATTGTAAATGAATACCTAATTTGGGTTTCGGCCAAACCGTAGTCCTTTCCCGTAGTAGCCCCAACCTGGCATATTGGTGCAAATTGTCAGTTGTAACTATTTTAAATGCAATTTTTTTATTTGACTTGCCGCTGTCTAAAAATTTTGGTTTGTTATGGGACCACATGTATTTTCGGCCTGAATAAAGTGAAATCGGGGCTATAAAATTTAGTATCCAGCGACGTCTTTCTCTTTCGCTGTGATTTTGTCGTTAAAGCGAATTTTTGAGCTAATCAAAAATCAGAAATCAAAATAAAATAAAATCAAAATTATTGAAATTTGAGGACCCATCAAAAATTAAAAATCAAAATTCTGAAAAATACGAAATCAAAAGATCCCAAGTTAGGAGTTAAATAAAAACAAAAAGGAAGATAGTTAAAAGTTAGGTAGGGGATTGGAAGAGGTAAGTTCAAGGAAATTTTGAAAAAGGTAAAGCAAAAAGAACTTGCAGGCGCGACTGTATAACACGAGTGGTGGGGCCTCCAAAATTTTGGGACCGACCGTTCGTAAACAAAGAAAACTCCCAACTGACTATAAACTAGTCTGAGTCAGTATAGTAACAAAACAAACTGGAAAAAACCAGTCAGCGTCTGCTGACGTGTATGATAAATGTTTAAAAACGTGACATATAAATTAAGAATATTACATTCAAAGGGGTTCTTATTAAAGAGTTTTCGCGGAATAATTTTAAAGAGTGAAATACGAATATTGGAAAGAGAGTAATAGCGCGGTAGCTATCACCCACATTAAAATCCTTTGACAGCTCACGCAGAGCAGCCGCTAGCGTTGTCAATGTGCACAACCAAGGTACAAGAGCGCGAGAGTAGTGCCTCACACCGTTTTTAAATCAGATGGCGATAAGCTAATTAATCATGTTAATAGGAGTACATGCATGATATATTTTTCATTTCTTTTATTTCCAGATTGATATTGCTTCGGAGATTGTGAGAGATGTGATTGATATTGCTTCGGAGATTGTGAGAGATGTGAAACTACTTAGGACCGCTTCCAAACAATGCGCTAGCTAAAGCTTGTCTATAAGTGCTGCATCGATTGGTTTGATTTGATTTGAAAGGGGATTTATGGTTCCACCGTTGGTCACGCAATTATGACCTTTGAGGACTCGTCGCCAGGATCTAAATGTGGTCTACTTTTGGCTGTTTAAACAAACGCACCGTAAATGCTTTCCTTACTGTGCTAAAACTGATTGAGTTAAAGGATATGCTGTACATTTATTGTCCTATAATTGAATGCACTGGAGCCCATAGCACAAACGTAATAGTAGAAATGTAAAAACGACTGGCCAAAATAATGTGACCAAATTTTATGTATAAGTTTTTACAGCTATCTATGGCGCTTTTTGATTTAAGCAAAAACCTGGTGGACACCACCAAACTATTCGGTCTATGAAATTTGTTCTTACAAAATACATTTAGACTGCCACTGTTCTACGAGCCATTAAGACTGGAAACGCAAACCTTTAGTTCTATGAAAACTTTGACATTATAACAGCATTCCACCGTTCCGCTATAGCAACTGCTGTGGCTAGAAGGAGACACGCAATGGTGACAGTGAATAGATGGGCGATGCTTGAAAGACTGAATTGAAGAATTTCTGCATAATTTTCAGATTCAGAGGCGAAATCAGCTTTGTACTTTTGAGACAAATAACTAATAAATCCGTATCGTGAAAGCCAAACAAAAAAGGAGTGTAATTGCTTTCTTAGTTTAGTATTGTTTTTTGGCAGCATAGCGAAGCAATCCAGTCCAGGCATATCAGTATCCTTAATCACAAACACATCCTTTCTTGACCTTGTTAGAAAAATAAGAAAGTCATAGGAAGAAACCAAAAATCCATGCTTTTTGGCAACAATTAGGTCTATTGCATTGTCGTAGCCGTCTGAAGTTGTCACCGCCGTGGAAGGATGCATATCATCTTTCAGCATGATTGTTGCAATGTCACTTGCGTTTGCAACTACAAGGAAGAAGGGGCTCAGATCCCTCGTAACTACATCTTCAATTCCTCGCCACGGCAGCGTTATTTGCACTGGCAACATGTCCAGAGTGAGCGTCGCACTGAAGTGCAGCGACAATAATCCCATTCCTAGGCTTGTCCAATGCATGGTGCGGCGGTTGTAATATTGCACCATGTTTGCTATTAAAACTAACAGTAGTGTGACTAAAATACACTCAGGGGAAAAAGCTTGACCCCAACCAACTGTTACGGTTGACGGTTTCTTCCAAGCAGCATTAACTACCAGAGCCCAGTAATCGTACCTTAGTGAATGCGCAAAGTCAACTTTCATCGCTCTGGTTTCAGTAATGGAAAAATCTGGCAAAGTAACATTGATCTTTTTTTCCAACAGGTCAGTAATGTAGCCTGTGGTAACACCAGTTTTAGGAGAATAGTCACCAAATTTCTGATCACTTGATATGCTGAAGTTGATGCAGTAAGAGTGCTGATATGAAAACAGTACCATCATTTCTGCTAGGAAGCCAGGTTTGCAATGAGGTGATGTTGGGTGATTGTATGCGCATCCAAATATGGCCGGCTCTCCGTGGCCTCCAACATTAAGAATAGGGCCAGTACAATTTTTCATTTGGAAAAACCTAGCAAATACAATCTGCTATTCTAAAACAATCATTACGGTTTGACCAAAGAATCTTGGAATCGAACTGTGAACGAACGTCCTGAGTTAAGATGCGAAGTTGGCCGATATAAAGTATACATTATAGAATTCTCAGGAGGAGGCGAAACCGCTAAACCTATCATACCCGGTGTCGTAGAATATTTCTCCCCGTAATGTTCCCCCGCCGTCCAAGCTATAATATTCCCCACCTTTAAACAGTATGCCAGTCGATCCTGTTCTTGCATTTAATGCGGCTTTCACTTTTGCTGTTAAAAATAAATTGATTTACTAAACAGTTTACCCGTCGCCACCATCTTTTAATAATGACTAGGATTGGTTTAATTTAGTAGAGAGTTGCACGCTGGAACGGGCATTTATTTAAAAATCTGCATTGGTTTATTATCGGTCAGTTAACCGGGGATTGATATACTAATGTTTTGCCTATAGAATACAAGTTATACTGTGGTAGCTTCTTTATAGAAAAGCACAGACTTTGAAATGCTTTCAAATGTTGCAGTATTGCCGTTTTGGTGTCATATTTCCTCAAACATTACCGTTGTCTCGTCAAAATGTATATTTTACAGAATTAACCGTTTCAGATGTCAATAGCTGACATTCCTTAGCCTTCTTGGTAATAACATCTGGTAACCTTGCCTTATAAAGAGAATGGTAGCTCCTAATGTAAACACTATGAATGAACCAATTAACCATACATTTCGACGTAAAAGCAAGCATTGAAAAATCTTGCACAACTTGCATAACTGATTTGTAAAAAACCAGAATTTCCGGACGTTCTGTGGTATTTTAAGGAAATAAACGTATTTATTTTAATCAATATGTATTTGTAAAAAAAATTAAACATATATCGGTTCGCCGTGGGCTTCAGCCAACCCAGCTGTCTATTCTTAACTGGTCGGTAAATGGGTACCACTGCGGTGGGAAGGTAACAGGAGTCTGTGTTCTGGCGTAATGCCTGATGAAGGGCTGGCCCCCTTCCACAGATGTAGTCAACATTAGAGTTGTCGCTCCTGGCTTCGGGCTGTGAAACCGGAGATAAGCACCGGCACACTGGAACCTTCTGTAGGTTGGAGTTCTCTCCAGGGGTCACTTTACATTTTTTACCTTTAATTTCGGTTAATTTTTTTAAAGAATGAGCTAAACTAGTGTCCTAGTTGTAGTACTCTATTAACCTTTAATCATGGAGCAGAAAGTTCATTATTCTGCTTAAGCTGACTATTTATGAAACCAGGTAAATAGTCAGGAACTGGTTTCGGCAACCGTCCGGTTGGTTTCCTTCTAGCAATACTTTTCGTGCATTTGTAACGGCGAGCAAATGCACCATGCTTTTGTAGCTGAGAGAGTGTTTCAAGTGTTTCAGTTTCAAGGAAATTAACACATTTAGTTTAATTAATACGTATTGCAGGTTTGTGCAGAACTTGTAATGTTCCAAAACCATTTTGAAAAATGCTGATTGACAACGTTTTAAAATCTTGACTATAGTTTGGAGTGATGATCAAAACTATATTCTGAAGATCACTTGAAAATTATTATTGAATTCAGTCTGTAAACACAATCTTAAATGAGATATCCGGTGGGTAATTGGATATTCAAAACTATATTCGAGTATGAACTAAGAGTTTAATAAAAGTGTGGGTAAAAATGTGATTATGCTGATTTTTGGGGTTTCAACAAATTTTCCATTTAAAGTAATTATTTAATTTGCTGATTGTGTTAGTATTAAAGGTATTGACTTGTGATACTCAGCAAAAGATATGTAATGAGGTAATCGAGAGATGTGCTATATAATGATGAAATGAAAACGATAAAAGTTCCAGATTTATTGAACACATTCCTCGAGTACGAAAACAACTAAAATTTTGACTGAAATTCCAATTTATTGAAGACTTTCCTTGAGTTTGGTTTTCGGTGAAATTCTATTGAAACCTTTTCATTTTGAACGACACATATTCGACAAAATCGAATGAACATCGATTTTCTATAAAGCGGCGCAGACTCCAGACACTCACAGCGACATTGCGGTACGTGGTCATATGATCCCACCAAAAACGTCGAATGCTTAAAAGCTTGATTTGAATTCTTCCAGCTTATTTTAATAACAGTGACTGATTATAGTTGAACTCTAAACTCTGCACATAATCATTTTGCACGAACTATTATGCTATACCAAGAGTACATAATATATAAGTGTGTGACAGCAGGCAAGCTCTCTGTTATCAGCTGTAGGTACATGCTATGTTCGCTAACGGCTGACCCCCCCACAAATGTGTATGTACTCTTCAAAGAAATTCGCACGCTATCTTTATGTGTTAAAGCTCGAAAACACAACTACTCAGTTGGTTCAATGTGCGTCTGCTTCGAAAATTAACACGTATAGATAGCGTGCGAATTTCTTTGAACAGCACATACACGTTTGTGGGGGGGCCAGCCGTTAGCGAACATAGCATGTATCTACAGCTGATAATAGAGAGCTTGCCTGCTGTCACACTCTTATATATTATGTACTCTTGGCTATACTTAATACTTATTATTATTATTATTATTATTATTATTATTATTATTATTATTATTGTTAGCACGTGTTACGCATTAACATGCAGATTGCTTCGCGAAACGAAACTCTAAAGGTCCAAAAAATCTAAATTGTATCAGACGTTTCGAAGAATATTCGTCAGCTTAGCTTTAATCCTCAACGTTTCCTTGTATCATAGTACCGTTACAATCAATAGTAATATCATTGCAATATGTTCCATACGACGATTTGCGAAACACAACATTAAATACTTAATATCCAGTTTAATTAAGCTTCAGCTTCAATATTCATTAAACGCTCCTGGTTGTGTGCGTGTTTGTCCGAGGTCGATCCGAGCCCCTTCACCTCCTTCGAAGTAACTCAAACGAAAAATTTAAAAAGTTTAATGAAGTTTTGAATAATTCAAATTTGAACTGGTGCGAAATTTTAATACTTCCAAAATTCATTAAAATTCTGATTCCTACAAAACTGAGTTAGAATTAAAACATATACATTTTGACTACAGTGATAAGTTTCTTTATACATAAATTCTTATTAAAAATATAAATAGATAAGATACGGATATTGAGCTGTATTGAGACACAGGTATAGTGAGATGAACAGATATCAGATTGTAACTTGGCAGAAGCAAAACGATTGTTTAACTAGGTTATCTTTTAGCATAGGTAACATTAGCATAGCATTTATAATGTTTTAATATCTTTACAGTTTCGCAACTGATTAATCAGACTAATTACAAGCTTCTTCTTCTTTAGAAAAGGAAACAGCCAATACTCCATGGCGAAGGTAGACGAGGCAACTGCAAGTAGAGCGAAAGTAAGCGGTAGTAGTGCAGGAGTACTGGTTGGTGTAAGAGTTGGAAGTCGGGTCTCTATGGTTGAGCTGAGTGGACTATAATCTTTCCTGTATTTTTCCATCAAATAGTACAGGTGACCATACTGCGAAGACCAAAGAAAGTAGCTTTCAAGCTGTCGCTTTAGCTTAGTGTTGTTCTTCGACAGCATGGCCAAGCGACTTAATCCCACCATAGTGCTGTCCTTAATCACAAACAGGTTATGCCGTGATCTGGTTAGGGTAATCAGAAAATCGTAGGCAGATACTAAGAATCCATGCCTGTCCTCTGCAATTATGTCCAAAGCCTTTTCGTAGCCATTAACTTTAACAACTGATGTAGACGGTGATAGGTCATTTTCTATAATGATTGATATTATGTCGCTAGCGTTCGCTGATACCAGAAAGAATGGGTTAAGATTTTTAGTTACCATATCCTTCACACCATGCCAGGGTAATATAACGTCTTCAGGTAGCATAGTTACTGTAAGTCTGGCATTAACATACAGTGACAATAAAACTATTCCCAAATAGGTCCAGTAGTAGGCCCTGTTGTTGGTTTGTTCTATCAATTTTCCTAGTATTGTAAAAAACACAATGGCTACAGTACACTCTTTGGTGAAGGCTTTGTTCCAGCCGACCTTGATTTGAGGATCTCTTTTCCATGCACTGTTCACCACAAATGCCCAGTCGTCATATCTTAGGGAATGGGCAAACCCAACCTTCATAGCTCTGGTTTTGGTTAGCGTAAAGTCGGGTAAGGTAACGTTAATCCGTTCCTCCAAGAGTTCCGTAATATAACCAGACGTTGTTTCCGTCTCCGGCGAATAGTCACCATACTTTTGATCCCGTGAGATGTGCAACTTAATACAGTAATTAAACTGTACTGAAAAGAGTATCATCATTTCGGCTAAAAAGCCCGGATTACAATGAACGGATATGGGTTGACTGTACGCGCATGGAAATATAGCAGGTTCTCCGTGCCCCCCAACATTAAGAAGGGGACCTTTGCACTCCATTAAAATTGCTCTCTAGGTATGAAGGATGCAAACTTCCCAAACCGAGAGAACTTTTTCCATAGGCATGAGGAAAACCATTACATAAATGAAACTTCGTGGTTTATTGGCAAGATGTTAGCAAACGAGTATATGATTTCAGTTAGCACAGGCTTGCAGAACCTGGATGTTCATGCATAATGGTTCTTAAAACGTCAGACGTAAAAATGTTAAAAATAGTTAACACAAAAGTTTCCGTTGGGCTGTTTTAAAACGCATATCGCTGTATCTAAATGTAGCTTTCGTGCTTCAAAATTTTAGAAAAGAAAACAGAAAACTGGAAATACTAAGTTATTGACTTGTTGGCTATTAAATGTAACCCGTTCAGGGTTGAGACCATTTCAGTATTTCCTGCGTAAGATGAAAGTAGCTTGGTTACTGGTTAGCTCAACTTTACTCTCAAGTTCGGATTTTTTAAAGACCTTAAATGAGAAATTCGGTACTATTTACGATTTATATTACAGTCGATTGTACTGTATCGGCTAGATACAACTGTAAAGACCTTACTCTTATGGTCTGCCTCTGCTTATGGCTTAAAACTATGCTATTTGGCATGCTGTCTCTTAATACCAAAGCGAAAACCGTAACAGCTGACCCTTCAGTAAATCAGACCCTAGTGAACAAAGTAATTTCGCCCGCTACGTCAACATGCGTCATGCGCCCACAGTGTTTGCACTGCAAAGCTTAAGTACTTAAAACCTTAGAGCGAATGACCCAGGCACTGATTTGTAGAGAAGGTCAGCCGTTTGCAGAACTGAGCATTATGTTTGCTCTGATAGCAGAGAGCATGGGTATCGGTATACTCTTGTCATTACGTACTCTAACGCAAAAAGACAAGCCTTATCTAAGCAATGTAAGCATTGCACGTCGCTCACAACATGTTGTCAATAAGGGGTCCTCCTAGAATTAACAAAACGTTGAATGGGTGGAACGGCTTATCCGCCCTATGTTTGTATGCTAAAGTCCGAATAGACAACCGGTGCTTGTAATTGTAGCAGTTTGCAGCTTTAGAAAACAGTTATGTTTGGTGAATTTCAACTTCAAGTTTTCAATTCTAGGGTACCATTTGCGGTGAGATCACCCACCAGCGTGCAAAAGATTTGTTACAGCCACAGACTGTAGCGTCATACTTTTATTTGTTCTGTAAATGTCATATATGATATCTACACCACATATCCTGACAATAATGAATTGTAATAATGGTCAAATTAACGAACACAGCTATTAATTGTTTAATCCCTTACTATGAGTTATCATAGCATAGTGACTACAGCGACCAAACAAACCTGAATCAACCTACTGAACCAGACCTGCATCTGATAGAAACTAAAGACAAAATAAATAATAAAGAAAAAATAAGAATTTGAAATGTATATCCAAAGTTGGATAAGTTTTTTCAATATCTGGTGTCTTCGTTATTAATTGGTAAAGAAGAAAATCTCCTTAGGCTCCAGAAGTTTTTTCATCATCAGGCAGAAAATAATTGTCAGTAGATTCATAGAACCATAATACTGGAACAGGCTCGTGCAAATTATGCACAAACCTTAAGCAGTCGGTTTTATGGACTCTCTATGCCTAAGAGCTCCGCCAGAAATGCTGCAAATGCTGCCAAGTACCCAAACAGTCCCATAATTCCAACAGAACTAATACTTGTAAGAACAACTGGTAGGTAAGTAATCTTCTGAAGCTGTTCAAAAGTTGTGTCTTCATGTTCTGCGTAAGTCCTTCTCAAGTGCTGCAATAGTCCAAATTGAATGAGTTCCTGATAAAACAATGTTAGGCTACTTTTTACTTCATAGTTATTCCGTGAAACCATCGACAGCCTGTCTATTCCAGCCAAGTCAGAGTCTTCAAAAACGTACAGATTATCATATTTTTTGGCCAACGCTCGTAGAAAGGAGTATGGTCCCGGTAAAAATGCATATTTGTTCCCACTAATGCATTGGAGTGCAGTGTCGTAGCTGTCGAAAGTTTCAATGTCTATGTTGTCAGCAACTAAACTGAGCATAACCGATAACGTCATTGCACCGCTGCTGGGAGCCACAGCAAAAAATCGTGTCAGCCGTTTGGACGCCAGGTCCTTAGTGCTGGTCCAGGGGAGGCTAAGCTTTTTGGGCAGTGCGGCAACTGTCATTGCCGCGTCAAAATACAGTAAAATCAGCAGGATTCCTAAGTCCACAACTGGCAACTTCCATCCATACTGTAACTTAAGCAATTTAATAGTGCAAATGCATGCAGCAATGATTGCAAACGATTTCAGTGTGAAAACAGAATACCATGGAACGTGCGCAGCCGGTTCGTGCACCCAGGCATCGTTCACCAGAAAAGCCCAATTGTCATACCGGTAGGAATGAACAAAATCGATGACGCTGCTTCGCGACGCTGTATAGCCGAAATACGGGACAGTCATATTGATGTTTCCTTCCAATAGTTCAGCAACATAACCAGACGCATTATTAAATGCAATGTCATATTCGCCGTAGTTTCCGTCTGCAGAGCGTAAAAATGAAACACAGTAACTCATTTTCTGAGCGAACAATAGCATGATATCTGCGAGGAAACCAGGTCTACAATTGCTGGACACTGGAAAACGGTATGCACAGGGGAAAACATTAGGTTCCCCATGGCCGCCAACACGTATGGTGTTACTGTCGCCACAGTGCATCAAAGCTCAGGCTACAAAATCTAAAATAAAGCATTTACGAGGTAAAACTTTGTTTCGAGGTACAACTCGCGTCCCCAGAACTAATTTGGAAAATTTGAATAGGTTCTGTAGATAGAGAGAGCACGAACAAAAATTTTCGGATGACAAGAGACGTTGCATTTACTTAATCCGGATAAGGTATGGTCACTTTTAAGAGGTGTTTATTGGTTATTAATGACACGCTGATGACAGATCTAAAAATGAACCTTCGAATACTTCAAAAAATCGTTGAGTTGTCCAATCATCTGCAAAGATTTTACACTATCTAAACAGAAATTTGTTCCCAACTGCTAAGTGGTCAGCCATGTTAAACTATGCCTACTAGTGTTGGCTTCGCTTGCTTTTAATTGTTTACTTGCTTGGTGCGTCTTCCTCGTAGGACTCTTAGGCGGGATGGAACCAGTTGTGCAACAAATGTAATATTGTTTTTCTACAGATATTTAAATCTGAGATTAATCAGCGTAAGCCATAGCCGAATAAATGGTAAAAGAGCTGAACAGTAGCCAATATCAGCCTTGGAAGTTAACAGTAGCACAAACATTCGACATGTCCCAATTCATAGCATTTATGAGACGGCAATCGTTAGGAATTTTCAACGTTGGTCTAATACTTTGGTTCAAACAAACTAAAATGAAGTAAAATTTGAAGTATTAGTTTGAATGAATATTTCCAATCAGCCAATGAAGCGATGGCTGTCAGTCAGCCCTCATGGATCATGATGCTGGAATATGTGGAATTATTACTTGCACTGTACTAGACAATAAATTGAAAACAGACGAAAAGCTCTGTATTGGTTGATCAAAATTATCTGTGTTATTATCTGTTTGCGGATATCAAAGCAACTCTTCAAAGCGTTTGTTGGCGTCTTAATTTCGAAATCTATGGACACCAAATAAAGTACTAGCGTCAAGTTAAAGTAAGTATCAGTCAAGGCATACTACAAATTTGAAAATAATGAAAAATTTAAAATGGTGTTTCCTGTTGTTTTACAAACTACACTCACTTCGGCTATAAAAATGTAAGAAATGAAATTGACAGTTCAGCACCTGAAACCCGTCATTTGATAGTCAATTGATAGTAGATGATACAAAAGATCTAAAGAAAATAGTCTGTGATGGTTGCAGTACGAATAAAGGTTAAGATCAAAACAACTAAGCATTAACAACAATTGATAGCAACATTCTTGAAATTTTACACTAAATAAACTTACCTTTTATTGGATGTCAACTTTAACATCAAAGTACACATGTTTCCAATGAGCAAATAATGGACCCCTTGAGCAAGGGACTAAATAGGCATTGATCGAAGTTGCTTCAGCCAACTGTACAACCGTATATAAGCACAATAATTAAAATGCCCCGATGGAGCATGAAAACTGCAATATGGGTTTCATTAAGTTGTAAATGGACAGAGGACTAGGTTTGAAAACATTAATATGGGAGGGGCAGGTTGTAGATGGCAGAAGGACTCTCAGCATGACCCTGCAAGTACATATAGTCGAGACCCTTATTTATACAGCTTAAAGCCGTGGTTACACTTGACAATCTTGTTACAACGCGTTGCCACAACGGCCGTTGCTACAGAGTTGTCACGACGTTGGTCGTGTAACCAGTGACACAACGTTGTGACAACTGGTAGCAACGCGTTGGGACCATACCCGATTTCGTAGTGACAACGCAATACTAAATATAGCGTTGGTTCAACCGCAAGTGTGCGTTGTCACTGTTGTCACATGTAACCACTAGTTGTCACGAGTGACAACTATGGGAGACAACTGCCGTTACCACAACGCGTTGTCACAAGATTGTCAAGTGTAACCACGGCTTAATAATACACTTATATAATGTCAACTACTCTTCGCATCGACTTAATACAGGATTCTGCGCTGACAGTGCAGAAAAAACACTTTGAACACCTGTCTATAGAACTGCAATGTTTACTTGGAATAAGCTTTAATATTTCAAAATCGTCGCGTTTGCTAGGAAAGCTGAAGAATGTATGTAGATCTTACTCGTATATGTCATATGTGGACTATATGTAAACAAGCATGAGTGACAGCGAACATGGGTTGTTCAGCGAAGCTGGCCCATATTAGTGCGCTTTTAACCAAGTCCTCCTGACATTTACAGCCTGCCCCTCCCACATTAACGTATTAAAACCTAGTCCTCTGTCTATTTACAACCTAACGCCAACCATATAGCATTTTTCATGCTCCTTCATTTCCACCGCGGCGCAACGAGATGTTAACTATACTGTCAGTGAAGGAAACTCATACTGCACGATTGGTATTGATCTCCTCTCGCGCTCCCCTATATCGCTGATAGTCTCCGGGGGTCACCTTCACCTGTGTAAATGTTTCAATGTTTGCTTTCGTCATTATATTAGATAAAACGTTAACAAAAGTCAAAACAGGATCGACTGGTGGCAAAGTAAGATGTTTAGCTTGTTGGGTTGATGACAGCTAGGATATTGAATTGATGCAATTATCCTCGAGGAATATCACAGACATCCTATTAGAGTTGTAAACGCTGAGTCCAACAGGTTCCTTTTATTATATTTTATTTTATGAATCTATACGTATGACATTTGCCTGATATGTGTTCCAGAATGTCCCCTGTTATACTACTAGCTTGGTAGCACACTATTGTATTCCAATAAATGCTTAAAGTCAAATCTGCAGGTACATACAAAAAGCAACAGACAAATTCCACTGATTTCCATATCTGTCCCTCCGCAACTGCGGAATCCAGTGTCTTTCCTGAGGGACTAGTAATCTTCCTGAAAGTTTCATTTTATAAATTTGCCGTCTACTAACGTGTACTTTTTCCAGTTTTTTTGTTTCACCACAATAAATGCGAGTTTCTGTAACGTACATTACAGAACAAAATAATTTCATTGCACAGTTTATTTCACACATTAGCCCAGTTAACGCGCGCCTTCATTGCAGCAAATGTGAGTGTTTTGATGTCAATTATCTGTAAACTTACAATTTAAGTTTATTGCGCTGTTGCCAACCAAACGAACTCATCATTTGCAAAAAGAAAGGCTTATTTGCATATAACTTCTGTACCTAATTTGCATATTCTATATCTCACTATTTAAGTCAATGTCTCTCTACCATCTCGCACTTGGTAGCCTTAGACTAGTGGTTCGTTATTTTTTCCGTCCAATTTCGCTCAGTTTTCACCTCTCTGGAATAGCTGCAACCCGCCGCAAATGTCCGAAGATTCTGTTCCGCTCTCTGAAGAAAGAATGCAGCAAATCATTCAGGCAGCGTTGGCGAAGAAACCATCACCAGATGCCGACTCTCCGCTTTTCTCGTCTCAAATCTGACGGTCTTCAACACCAGGCCGAAACCCTGTACCAGATTGACCAAGAACTCGCTAAGAACCAAGCCGCCATTTCTATTACTGACGGGACCCTTGACGGCGACGCCATCATCCATTCGGCTGACTCAGCTCGGAAGATAGTCAAAGCCCGTTAAAAGCTTCTCAAGATAGCCGACGCTGGCGGCTGGCAAGCCGTGAAGAAATACCTAAGTGCTGCTGACATAGGTGATAGTGAGGCCTATTCTAGTAAGTATTAACCCTCTTTCTTTTCTCTCCTTTTTGAAGGTTTTCGTCTTGTGGCTTTCTCGTCTTTCTTCTTTTTTCCTTTGCTTATTTCGGTTTTTCTTTTTCACTTGCATGTGCATAATTGCTACATTTGCTTTTTTCTGTTTTTTAGGACGAATTCAGAAAGCCATAGATCAGTCCAAGGCTGAAACGGCTCAACGACTTCAGGCGTCCCGCGATGCTCGCAGGCCATCTTCCTTCTCTTAGTGGCAAAACCGTGCCTTCCCGCAAATGGCGACTCGTCCACAGGCTTCGCACTACCTCCTATTCCTGCCAGGATTGTTTGCCACGAAAATGGGTCTCCAAAACCCACGTCAATTCCATCGCTGCGATAACTGCTCCAGATTCGGTCATTGGGCCCGGGAATGCCCCTCCTCCTCCTCAACCAACAACCTGCCTTGGAGCCTGGCCCAAGTAGCAAGTAAAGCCCCAGACCTTATCAAGGTAATTCAGTCTCTTCTTTTGGTTCCAATGTAAATGATACGCCTTTTCCCATAAAAGGCAGCTTGTCCAGGCATTTTTCCTACTGGACGCAAATTACTTCAGACCCTTTTGTACTAGATATGGTAAAAAATGGCTTTCGCATCCCGTTTCTTAGCACTCCTCGCCAGCTTTCTTTCCTAATAACAGCTCTGCATATAAACATTCGGTTTTCGGCGAAAGCAACCGTGACCGACTTATTATCCCAGGGCTTTATTAAACAGGTTTCTCTCATACCACATGTCGTCAGCCCACTGTCTGCGCGGATGTCCAGCGGCAAAATGCGCCTCATTCTAGACCTTCGTTATGTTATTCTTTCACAAACCCTCCTAAAATTAAACTCGAGGATGTTCGTACAATTCTCCACTTTCTCGAATTTAATGGCAGCATGTGCACTTTTGTTATCAAATCTGGTTACTACCACTTAGACGTGCATCCACTGTTTCAAACTTACCTTGGATTTTGTTGGAATTTTCAGGGTACAACTTCTTTTTTTGTTTTCGCCGTTTTGCCTTTTGGGCTTGCTTTAGGACCAAATTCTTTAGGACCTCTTCACCAAGTTACTCCTGCTTTGGTAGCCCATTGGCGCAAACAGGGTATTAAGGCAAATATTTATCTGGTTGATTATATGGTTTATGGTATTTATATGGTTTTATCACGGCGTCAACTCCCCAGCGCACTCAACAGCATGCTAATATCTGCCGAACCGACTTGCGTTTCTTAGGCTTCCGTAAAAACGAAAAATGTATTTGGCAGCCTCTATAAAAACTTAAACACCTTGGCTGGTTAATCGATTTACAAGCTTTCTGTTTGGAAATACCAGAGATTCGCCTGATAAAATGTGAAAAATTGCTGCAGGATTTGCTTTTGGCTGATTCTATTTTGGCTCGCAGTTTAGCTCGCTTTGTCGGATCTATCGTTTCTTTTTCTTTAGTTCTGGGCGCAGTTACCAGTATCCTAACACGGCATAGCCACCGTATTATTTCTGCTACGTCGCCTTACGGTTGGGATGCGAAATTCGTCCCCAGCGCTGATACATTTTTCGAATTGCTTTTTTTGGAAACGAAATTTATGTACTTTACCCAAGCAGAAATTACTTCATTATTCCATTCCTGAAATCTTGATTTTTACTGACGCCTCTGCCACAGGTGCTTCAGCTATCTTCTCACTTCCGCCAGCAAAGGTCATTTTGACACAATCAATTGGGAAGCTAGCGAAAAGACAGCTTCCTCCACTTTTCGTGAACTTCGTGCCATTGAACTCGGTCTATGTTCTTTCACTCCTCAGCTGGCAGATAAACCTGTGAAATTTTGTACTGATAATTTTTCTGTATGCTCGATTATTCGAAAAGGCAGTAGTAAGCCACACCTTCAGGCTGTTGCCTTACGCATTTACTTACTTACTTTGCGAAATTATCTGTCTTGAAGTGGACTGGATACCAAACCCATAATTCTGTTGCAGATTTTTTCAGTCGTGTTTCCGACTCTGATAACTGGTCTGTTACGAATTTTATTTTAGATACTCTTAATACTCATTGGGGACCTTACACTTTTGACCGCTTTGCTAGCCCTTCTAATAGCCACTTACCGCGTTTTACTAGTAAGTTGTGGTATCCCGGCACCGAACAAGTCGACGCTTTCGCCGTGTTCTGGTCAGGTGAAAATAACTGGCTCGTTCCCCCCATCCCTTTAATCACTTCTGCCTGGGCATTCACTGAGCATTTCAAATCGCAGCTCATCGCCTACCACATGAACTTTGCTTTCGCCTAACTATACTCTATTTTTGCATTTACCTCTTTCTGCTATTGTTTAATGTTAATTATTTTGAAATAAATGTAAAAATAACTCATCATTTGCAAAAAGAAAGGCTCATTTGCATATAACTTCTGTACCTAAGTTGCATACTCTTT
>JASAND010003846.1:0-23071 GCA_030248195.1 Trissonchulus latispiculum
GTTTTCACTTTTCTTCGGGTGTCTTAGATTTTTTTCAGTGTGCGTACCTAATCAGGGGTGCCTCACTGTAGTAAACCTAAGCCATACGATAGAAAGCACACGAATTCAACTTCAGCATACGTTGCTCCTGCATCTACACGTTTCCTAGAGTGTCCTTAGATTTAAACTTTTTTTAGGGTGTCTCTGGTTTTCACTTTTCTTCGGTTGTCTTAGATTTATTTCAGTGTGCGCACCTAATCAGGGGTGCCTCACTGTAGTAAACCTAAGCCATACGATAGAAAGTACACGAATTCAACTTCAGCATACGTTGCTCCTGCATCTACACGCTTCCTAGAATGTCCTTAGATTTTAACTTTTTTTGCGAGTCTTTGGTTTTCACTTTTCTTCGGGTGTCTTAGATTTTTTTCAGTGTGCGTACCTAATCAGGGGTGCCTCACTGAAGTAAGCCTAAGCCATACGATAGAAAGTACACGAATTCAACTTCAGCATACGTTGCTCCTGCATCTACACGCTTCCTAGAGTGTCCTTAGATTTTAACTTTTTTTGCGAGTCTTTGTTTTTCACTTTTCTTCGGGTGTCTTAGATTTATTTCAGTGTGCGCACCTAATCAGGGGTGCCTCACTGTAGTAAACCTAAGCCATACGATAGAAAGCACACGAATTCAACTTCAGCATACGTTGCTCCTGCATCTACCCGCTTCCTAGAATGTCCTTAGATTTAAACTTTTTAGCGAGTCTTTGGTTTTCACTTTTCTTCGGGTGTCTTTAGATTTATTTCAGTGTGCGCACCTAATCAGGGGTGCCTCACTGTAGTAAACCTAAGCCATACGATAGAAAGTATATACACGAATTCAACTTCAGCATACGTTGCTCCTGCATCTACACGCTTCCTAGAATGTCCTTAGATTTTAACTTTTTTTGCGAGTCTTTGGTTTTCACTTTTCTTCGGGTGTCTTAGATTTTTTTCAGTGTGCGTACCTAATCAGGGGTGCCTCACTGAAGTAAGCCTAAGCCATACGATAGAAAGCACACGAATTCAACTTCAGCATACGTTGCTCCTGCATCTACACGTTTCCTAGAGTGTCCTTAGATTTAAACTTTTTTAGCGAGTCTCTGGTTTTCACTTTTCTTCGGTTGTCTTAGATTTATTTCAGTGTGCGCACCTAATCAGGGGTGCCTCACTGAAGTAAGCCTAAGCCATACCGATAGAAAGCACACGAATTCAACTTCAGCATACGTTGCTCCTGCATCTACACGTTTCCTAGAGTGTCCTTAGATTTAAACTGTTTTAGCGAGTCTCTGGTTTTCACTTTTCTTCGGTTGTCTTAGATTTATTTCAGTGTGCGCACCTAATCAGGGGTGCCTCACTGTAGTAAACCTAAGCCATACGATAGAAAGTACACGAATTCAACTTCAGCATTCGTTGCTCCTGCATCTACACGTTTCCTAGAGTGTCCTTAGATTTAAACCTTTTTAGCGAGTCTTTGGTTTTCACTTTTCTTCGTGTGTCTTAGATTTATTTCAGTGTGCGCACCTAATCAGGGGTGCCTCACTGAAGTAAACCTAAGCCATACGATAGAACGTACACGAATTCAACTTCAGCATACGTTGCTCCTGCATCTACACGTTTCCTAGAGTGTCCTTAGATTTAAACTTTTTTAGCGAGTCTCTGGTTTTCACTTTTCTTCGGTTGTCTTAGATTTATTTCAGTGTGCGCACCTAATCAGGGGTGCCTCACTGAAGTAAGCCTAAGCCATACCGATAGAAAGCACACGAATTCAACTTCAGCATACGTTGCTCCTGCATCTACACGCTTTCTAGAGTGTCCTTAGATTTAAACGTTTTTGGCGAGTCTTTGGTTTTCACTTTTCTTCGGGTGTCTTAGATTTATTGCAGTGTGCGCACCTAATCAGGGGTGCCTCACTGAAGTAAACCTAAGCCATACGATAGAACGTACACGAATTCAACTTCAGCATACGTTGCTCCTGCATCTACACGTTTCCTAGAGTGTCGTTAGATTTTAACTTTTTTGCGAGTCTTTGGGTTTTACTTTTCTTCGGGTGTCTTAGATTTATTTCAGTGTGCGCACCTAATCAGGGGTGCCTCACTGTAGTAAACCTAAGCCACACGATAGAAAGTACACGAATTCAACTTCAGCATACGTTGCTCCTGCATCTACACGCTTCCTAGAGTGTCCTTAGATTTAAACTTTTTTAGCGAGTCTTTGGTTTTCACTTTTCTTCGGGTGTCTTAGATTTATTTCAGTGTGCGCGCGCACCTAATCAGGGGTGCTTCACTGAAGTAAACCTAAAGCCATACGATAGAAAGTACACGAATTCAACTTCAGCATACGTTGCTCCTGCATCTACACGTTTCCTAGAGTGTCCTTAGATTTTTACTTTTTAGCGAGTCTTTGGTTTTCACTTTTCTTCGGGTGTCTTAATAGATTTATTTCAGTAAACATTCTCATTCGTAAAAATAGTCAATAGTGTTACTTCGAGGTACAATATAGCTTTAAATAGAATAGATTTTGTGAAATATATATATATATATATATATATATATATATATATATATATCTCCCTTTTCGTCTTTGTACAATATTATAGTGCTGTACTTTTTTCAGTCATGTGCATAAATGGATTCTTGGTTATCGGTAAAGTCTGGCCCATCATTTGCTTCCTTAATAGAAGGTTCACCTTTAACCACAGTAAATCGTATTGATGCGTGGTTTGCCTACAATTCTCATTATCGATCTGCCTTTGTTCCCGGTTTCGGACCATTAATCGCTGGAATCAGTCCACCCTATACGGGAAAGTCTCTCTGTGAAAGGCTACGTGATGTAATTCGTTCCAGCCAGTCTGCTAAAACTAAACGTCTCGTCCCTCGTTCTTCCGGTAGAAGTTATAAATCTATGGCTATTCCGTCTCCAGAGAGTGTCAACAATGTGGAAGTAAGCCCTGCCGAAAACGCTGTAGAAATTTCAAATGATTCTGTCTTGCTCTTCGCCGACCGAACTGTTATTGTCAAAAATCTGCACAGGAAGCCTTCCTGTAGTTTGAAATCTCTGGTTGCTGACTGTATCAATTCCTTATTAAACGGCGTCGACCATAACCCGATTATAACATTTGCAGTTTTGCCCATTTCCCATAAGAAACCGAAACCGATTGCCGTCTACCTGTCCTCTGCCGCGATTGTAGATGAATTGGTTGCGCAGTTTCCCATTTCTCGCTCATTGGGCGGTGGAGTTTCAATTGAAAAATGTCGTTGCTTTTCTCCAATAATTTATGGCAATCTGCTCAGAAGCCTTGAAGCTGAGAAAATTCGTAAAACAGAACCTGTGTAAATGTATATAATCTTGGCTTAAGTGCCCCCCCCCCCCTTTTGCAATTCCTCCACTCGTCGCCACGGACACTTCGAGGGCTCCCCTAAACTCACTTTGAGGTTCTTTTCATAAAACTTTTCAGGATTTTCGTAATTAAAGCATATCTTTGCATGAAATCTTCGGTCGAAAATTGATTAGATTGGTGTTATGGTGTCTAATAAGTAGATTTTAACTTTTCTACGGAAATGGTCTTTAGTCTTTGGTCTTTCTAGGTCTTTAATAGTCTTTGGTCTTTCTAGGTCTTTAGGATAAATTCAGTGTGCGCACCTAATCACGGGTGCCTCACTGAGGTAAACCGAGTACCCGTGCCAGTAGAATAGTACAACCATTCATTTTCCGCATTGCTTCTACAATTTACTTTAGGGTGTCTAAATCTGATATGGCTATCCACTCCACACCGGCGCGCGCGCATGTGTGTGTGTGTGTGCGTGTGGGTGTGTGTGTGGGTGTGTGCAATATTTCCCATGTTCGGTTATTTACTGTAAATCAACACTGCATACGGCTTGCTGGTTGGTGTTGTTTGCTTCAAAACTTTTTGCATAATTTTGTATGATTATTGTGTTTGTGTATTTGCTAGTATGAATCTTTCTCTGTTTATTTATTGTAAACCAACACAGCATACAGCTTGCTGGTTGGTGACTGATGTTGTTTTCCTAATCCTGTTTGCATAATTTTGTGTAAATATTAAAACTTGTGTTTGTGTAATTGCAAGTATAGGCATGCCAAGAGTTTGTGAAATAGGAAGAGTGATAAATAGGAAGAATGAGACACTCAGCTCTCCCATTTAGTTAGGCCTGCTAGATACTGGGCACATTAAGTGGAAATCTCGGGGGTGGTAGTAGCAACGCTAACCAACCGGTACCTCCCCCGAGATTTTAACAATATGTGCCGAGCATCTAGCAAGCTTAAATCACTGTGTAGAGCTGCGTGCCTCAGTCTTCGTTTATAAACTCTAGGTCTAGGTCATTCCGTGGACTGCATCAATAAAATTTAGAATAGCAGAAGGTTTACTGGATTTCCATTCACAATTCGTACAACCTTTAGCCTTCTTCTATTCCGCAACTATACACTTTTTTGGTGCGGTCCAGGGACAATCTTATACAGATAAATTAGGGAGATAATCAACCATTAGTTATGACAGGCAAGCCCTTCGTCAGATCATTGAACAGTTTATTTGTTAAATTATTTTAGGTATATTGCGTAGGAGAGACTAAATTTAAGACAAGTCCTCATTAGCTTTAGAACAGTTTGTTCGTCCCTTTAAGCGTAGTGATTTCTTGTTGAAATGCAGATTGTGTAGGTTAGAGTAGTAGCAGAAAAGCAGAAGGTTAAAACTACCAGGATATCCATGCTAAACTCGGACTAGCTTTCACCTGTTCCGTTGCTATAGTCGTTTTTTCGCGCAGCCCAGGGACAATCTTATTTAGAAAAATTTAGTCAGATAGCTTAATCTTTAACTGAGATGCGCAATATAAACTAGTCCTTCAGCAGATCCTAGGTCACTATTTGTTCCTGTAAGCGTAGTGATCTGTTGTTCAAAAGCAGATTGTGTTTGTTTAGGGTTGCGTCTAGGTTCAATGAGCATGTAATTCATTGTGAATGAAAGAAGAATTCATTAATTATGTGTCCACTCGTTTAGAATACTCAGAACACGCACACTGCTGTGTTTCGCGCTTCGAAACTTTCATTTTAGCGCTAAATTTCATAAACTGACTAAGTCAACGTAAAGTCACAAAGTCACAACTAATCAACGTAATGTCATGCGTGGTCAACGGAAGTCACAAATTTGAGGCGGTTGAACAGCGACCCAACCAACGTAGTGTCACAAAAATGTCCACATCACACCAACGTAGTGTCCGGACATTTTTGTGACTTTACGTTGGTCGTTAACGTAAAGTCACAAAAATGTCCGCCTGTGACATTGCATCATCAACGTAATGTCCGGACATTCCGTTAACGAAGCACGTAATGTCACAAATTTTTGTGACTTTTTCATGCGGTCGATGAAACTTTATTTGAAAGACGCATAATGAACTTCCAGATATCGAGCAACTGCGGATGTTGATGAGGTAAATAATCATTATTTTGGTTCTTCACGTTTGTTGTTATTGTTAATAATTTGTTGTTAATTTATGCAATAACGTTTGTTATGTTATGTAATTTATATAACTGTTACGTAATTTATTTAATGCGTATTTCGTGTATTTCAGGAAAGGAGTTTATCCCTATGACTACATGGACAGTTGGCAACGCTTTGATGAAAAACAGTTGCCGACAAAGGAAGATTTCTGGAGTCAGCTTAACAAGTGTGACGTTTCGAGTTCTGACTACGAGCATGCTCAGCAAGTATGGGAACTATTCAATGTTGAGTTTCTTGGTGAATATCACGACCTATATCTGCGAACTGATGTTGCCCTCCTTGCCGACGTATTGGAGTCCTTCCAGTCCTTTGCACTCACTCATTACGGATTAGATCCCGCCCATTATTATACGCTCACTTCATTCGCTTGGGACGCCTGTTTAAAGAAAACTGACGTTTGGCTGGAGCTGTTACAAGACAACGATATGTATTTATTTTTCGAGAATGGAGTTCGTGGTGGTATCAGTATGATTAGTCATCGATATGCCAAAGCCAACAATCCTCATGTTCCTGACTATGACGCTTCTAAATCCAACTCATGAATTATTTACTTGGACGCGAACAATTTGTATGGATGGACGATGGTACAGCGCAGCGACTCCCTGTTCGGGATTTTCGCTGGTTAAGTCGCGACGAAATTAATGGTATTGATTGGTCCAATTTGAGTGATAATCAGCAGACTGGATATGTTCTCGAAGTTGACTTGGAGTATCCCGAGTCCCTCCACGATTCTCATAATGATTATCCTTTGGCTCCTGAAAGAAAACTCATAACTGATGACATGTTGTCTCCATATGCCCAGTCACTTTGTAATGCCCTTCGTATTGTCCCCTGCAAGGTGGAGAAATTGGTGCCGAATTTACTTCCCAAACATAATTACGCAATCCATTATCGCAATTTGAAACTTTATCTTCAGCTTGGATTGAGACTGAAGCAAATGCATCGTGTGATGTCATTCAAGCAAAAAGCATGGATGGAGCCGTATATTATGTTTAATACTGAAATGCGTAAATGTGCAAAGAGTGACTTTGAAAAAGACTTGTTTAAATGTTACTACTGAACATAAACATGTAAAGTTAGTTGCCAAGCCTCGCTATAATCGTTCTGTTAGGTTTTCAGAGAACTTGGTGGCTGTGTCTATGAAACGTGTATCTGTACAGTTATGTAAGCCTATATATGTAGGGTTTTCTGTACTGGACTTGTCCAAGCTGCTAATGTATAATTTTCACTACAACTATATTGTTAAAAAATACAAAAGCAGTGCACAACTGTTATTTACTGATACAGATAGTTTGTGTTATAATGCTGTTACTAAAAATATATATAATTATATGTTCAATGATATTAGTATGTTTGATACTTTGGATTATTCGCAGAGTCATTTCCTTCATTCTACTCAGAATAAAAAGGTTTTGGGTAAAATGAAAGATGAAACTGCCGGTAGTCCGATAAGTGAATTTTGTGGGCTTCGAGCCAAAATGTATAGTTTTGTATGTAATGGAATTGATAAAAAACGAGCTAAAGGAATAAAAAGAATGTTGTGAAGAAATGTATATCGCATGCTGATTATGTAAATACTTTGTTTGATTGCACAACAATGTTTCATAAGATGAACATGATACGTAGTAATTTACATGACCTGTATAGTATTGAGCAAAATAAGCAAAGTTTGTCTTGCTATGATGACAAGAGGTACTTGTTGAATGATGGTGTTTCTCGTTTAGCATATGGTCATTATAGTTTTGTTATGTAATTTAATAGAAAAAAGAAGCATACAACTCGACAATAAGAGATCGCAAAAGAGGCATGTAAGCTTACAAAAAATCAAAAGATGAATGAAAATCCTACAAAAGAGGCATATAGCCCACAAAAAATGGTATATAGCCCACAGAGGTAAAAAAGATTAAAAGAGGCTAAAAAACCGTAACGGTACGGTAGCCTAGCCGTCTGATGAGACCCTTTGGCAGGGGTCGAAACGGTTTAGCTGTTGCCATGGCAATTCTTGCCATAGCAACTGTTGCTATAGCAACCAAAGCCTCCACTCTGGTAATAGTATATATTAATAGAAACCAAAGAACAACTTCATTTTGTGTTATTTTTCTTGGTTGAGGGCGGTCGATTAAGCTTACCATTTTTTAAAATTATGCTTGAGATTTATTTATTAGACTACAACTTTTAAAACTTTTTCGTAACCTAAACTATTTGCTACCTGTAGATTCAACAATTATATTTTCACTTGACTAGAGGTAACATTTAACACTTTTCCAAAATTCTTGCAACTTTATGAAACTTTTCACTATTTTATAAAACTTTTAAAACTTTTTCAAAACTTTTTGCTACCTGTTGATTTTTAAACAAACAACAATTAACATTTTTAAAACTTTTGGCAACTTTATGAAACTTTTTCGCAACTTTATGAAACATTTTTTACAACTTTTTCAAAACTTTTTGCTACCTGTTGATTTTTAAACAGACGGCAATTAACATTTTTAAACTTTTAGCAACTTTATATAACTTTTTCGCAACTTTGTGAAACTTTTTGTACAACTCTATAAAAAATGTTTGCTACTTTATAAAACTTTATAAATTTTTTCACACCTTTTCTCAAATCTTTTTGCAACTTTGCTTGCAACTATTTGCACGTTTATAAAACTTTTTTAAAGCTTTTACAATTAAGAAAAACATCGAGTCAAGAGTTAACAATTTCAGTCAGGTCAACCAGCTTAATAATCATTTATTTTTGTAATAGTTAGGTAAAAAATATCTGGGTCCCTCCTCCACTGGCGGCTGGAGGCTCCGGCTCCGGGTAGTCCTGGAACGCCTATTTTATCACTACTTTCGTTCTTCTAAAAATCCCATTACCACAATAAACGCAGCTAATTTTCGCTTACAAGGCTTTGTTTTCGCGACAAAAAGTTTGAAAATCCAAAATTTCGCCCCAATTTGGTCAAAATTTGATTAACAATTTGATCAAAAATTTCATGTGCCAAAAATTTGATCAAAAATTTGATGTGCCAATTTCTTGAAGCATGCATTTTGATAAAATTTTTGTTTGTCTAAAAATTTGATCAAATTCGTTTGAGGAAAATTTGACCGTGTGAGCCGTTCTTAAGGCATGAATGAACACACTGAAATGCTAATAAAGCCAATTTGCTTTATAAGTGTACCGTGAAAATGCTTTTTCGAAAGTGAATTGTGAAAGGGTTTTCGTGACCACAGTAAGTTTCACAATTTTACAGAAGAATTCTTGAATTTTACAATGAAACTCTCGGCAGAAGATCAAGTAAGGTTGGATATAGCTTGAAACCTTTAAACATATACTCTGTCTTTGTAGGATTATAATTTTGCTTCTAAAGGAGTTTAATTTTTTGAATGTGTCAAACTTACTTACCCATATTTTTGATGAACAAAAACTACTAAATCTTATATTTTCGGCTGTTTGTTATTTTCAAAAGTTGAAATTAAAATTTTTGAAAGCAAATTCCAACATCTAGTTCCACAACATAGTATTAGGCTCCAGCATTTCACCAATGCCAAATGTTGCCCGCTGTCTTTTACCAGTTTAGAGGTCATTGGCACATAATCAGACATGTGCAGGAGGGGTAGTTCTCGGGGGGGGGGCCGCCGGCCCCGGGCCGCCGGAAAACGGCGCTTTTCCGGGGTTTTTCCCAGAAAAACCGAAAAAATTTGGATTCTGGGGGGTGACGGACTCCTCTGGGGGGAGCTACAGGTCTGGGGAGGGTTAAACCCCCCAAGCACATGTATGCACAGAATTATAATATCTTCGGTTCCCTATGTTTAGCTCATTCTGACCTGCTGAGATGATTTTTTCAAAAACCGTAAGAGATGCCACTTAGGTTATATCTTAAGTTATAAATATCCCACTTGGGCAAAAATATTTAAAAATTAAATAAATTGGAGCTGGTAAACAATAATGGGGGACAAGCCCCTTTAAATGGAACCCCACCTTGAGTTTAGTAAAGGTATTACCTGAAGGCTTCTTAAAGCAATCCTTGATAGCTTTGGCCCCTCCAGGACATTGAGGTACTTTTCCCTTTTTTACAATTCTACATGACGTTATGTTTTCATTCACCCAACCGTAATCTTTGGAAATATCCCAGTTTCTGCAATCATTATTTCCATATTTGGCAACGTTTCCTCTGTAGTAATTAAGGATGCGACATCTTGCGTGTAAGGAATAGCAACTGCCTTCTGAAGTCTCACACGTCGGATCAGGATCAGAGTCTGTAACCAAGTTCAACCACACTTTACATTCTCTGTTTAAATTCTGGTCATACCCGGTCACGTCAATGTCAAGGTGGTGATTCCTTTTAGAGATATCAACTTTAACCTCTGTTTTGACAAATGTAGGAGAGTTGTAAAAGGGTCAATTAGAAAGGTATTAGACGACAGCGTACAGAACTGTTGCTGAGACAGCACAGAACATGCTACGTGTCATACCCCATTATTTATGTGCTCTTGACTATATGACTGCAGCATTCACTTTTCATAGCTCAGAACTTAGCGAAAGATACCAATTATTTTGCCTACTATTGCCGCGTAGGTAGTTCCTTTGAAGAAATTAAATACTCACGCATACAGTATTGTGAAGCAAGACAGCAATCACTCATACAAACGATTATGTTGCGTTAGGGCTACTGTTGCGTTAGGGCGCCCTTTAAAGTCACAGCTATTAACTGGTCAGTTTTGGAAGGTGTAGCGTTAGGGCGCCCCTCTGTTGTGTTAGGGCGCCCTTAAGGTGGTGATTCCTTTTGGGCACATATTGTTGTTTGGCGGCGTAAATCAAGATGAAATTTGATGAAACTTTCCAAAATAAGTTCTTTTAGCGTTTTAATACCCTCCGCGCAATCCCGATTCAAAAACTAGAGATTTCCGGTCAGAGTGGTTTTTCCCAATTTCTGAACGTTTGGCAGCTGCTATACAGTTACGACTATATTCATTCAAAAGATCTCATTGAGCTTCACATTTTTGCTTTTTAAAGTAAGTTTCTAGCTTTTCTCCACCGTGAGATATAACCGATTTTCTTGATTTGGCGTCGAAAACTTGTCATTTTTGCAGAAATCAAATTATCCAACGTTTTTTGAACTACGCAAGCCGTAAAATCAAACTAAGGGCGTCGATCTGAAGGTCTCACAGGGACAAATTATTTGACGCATGATCGTCTTCCAACTGCTATTCTGTAGGCTGCTATCATAAAAATGTAGTTTTTGCAATAACACGACCAATTTTTTTCCAAAGATTGTGGAGCATTCACCATGCAAGGTGGAGGGCTGCTACTGAACAAATGTGTTCTGCACAAATATACCCAGGGACGATTTTTTAGTTGCCCCGACTGCTGCTTTCTAGCTAAAGTAATCGCTTGACAAATTTGGAAAAAGTAGGCAAAATACAGGTTACGCACACATTTCAGCTTATTTCTCTGTAACGAAGAGCGATTTCACAATAAATAAAAAATCGTCCCCAGCTATTTGATGGAGGTATCGAATGATATAACCGATGTCTCGCGAAAAAATTTACTTGAGTCTGCAAAAATTCTGGAAAATTATACTTCTTCTAAAATGTGTTAAAAATATTTTAGAAAAGCAATATTAGTTTCGTGGCATGTATTGAAAAGAGAAGATGTTAAGCTACATTTTGATATAAAAATGGCTTCTTAACTCCAAGTAATGAATGAGTAATAATGGTGCAAACTTTATGTGACCAAAGGGAATCACCACCTTAAGTGAAGTTAAAGAGAAGAAGTGTTGCGTTAGGGCGCTATTGTGTTGCGTTAGGGCGCTATTGTGTTGCGTTAGGGCGCCCTTGTGTTGCGTTAGGGCGCCCGAGTACACAGTTAAGTTAAGTTTGTTAAATTGAAGTGAAATTGAAGTTAGTTAAATATTGAAAATTACAGGCGTTTCCTTTACTATTAGCATTTGCGATACTAGAGAAGCTAGAAAACTATTAGTTGTTTCCTGCACTAGTTGCATGTATAGCAAGCAGAACGCTCAATTTTTTACGGCAATTCTAAACTAAAATGAAATTGCAGGTTTTACAGGAGAACCCTGTAAACTTTATCGGCATGAATCGTATCCCTGGAAAAGACGCCGAAAAATTTTCGGAATGACCCGAAAATCGTCTACTCTGTGTTATCCTTGTCAGCTTGTCCAGCTAATTCCCTGAAACCTTAAGTTGTCAAGTATAAATTATTTGACACTTCTCAATTCGTACAAAGATTTGCTAACTGTGCATAGATAGGCATAGAAAATATGCATTTTATTGTTGCAAGTTTTGAAATTTTCAAGTTGTCCATTTGAGATTGAGGAAAATCACCAAATCAAAAACATAAATATATTTTTGAGGTTGAAAATATCAAAGTTTGGATTATAGAATTATACAAAATAATTCTAAAACTTAATAAAAAAATCCTACATAATTCCTCTAACATTCTCAAATTGATTCTCTTAATTCTCTTAATAAATTCTTGAAGAACAAAATGGTTAAAAACAACCTTTTTCTAAGATTCTAAATATTCTAAAAACTAATATTTCACGTATTGAATACTGCAAATGGAAGTTTTCAAGACAAAAACAATGGAATAGGAACCAAGGTGGCATTTATGTACTCTGCATGTTCATACTCATATGTTTGTTCTTTAATTTCAATAGTCCTTGATTCATCAGGTACTCTTGATATGAGTAATGCAAAATTTAGAACAGTGTATTGTGCACTGTCAACATAAGGGCGCCCTAACGCAACACTGGGGAGCCCTAACGCAACAGAAGGGCGCCCTAACGCAACACCAGATAGCCCTAACGCAACAGAAGGGCGCCCTAACGCAACAGTAGCCCTAACGCAACAAAATTGAAATGACCGACGGTCAACGGCGCCCTAACGCAACTTTACCATACAAACAAACGTATTTACCGTAAGATTTCCTGGGGCACATCAGTGTCAGTGTAGAAAACTTTTGATATGCTTTATCTCTTGTCATATCCGCAAAACAAGGCTCCCATTCACCGCTTTCAACGGTGCAACCTGGGACTGTATGCTCAAAGTCCATTGAACACGCTGTATTGTTGGCACAGACGTTTCCTTTAAGCGTTAATGTTTTTTCTCCATCGTAGCGGTTACATTTCGACAAACGGGTATTCCAGCATTTTTCTGAACTATCCAAACACTGGCTAAGTACTAAAAAAATGATTATAGAATGAACGCAGTAGGAAGGTAAATTTACACTTTCTAACCATGATAGAACATTTGTGCAGAAAAGTACAGAGATTTTTTCAAACTAATTTTGATTATATACACAGTTGAAAAGCAACTGAAGTCTAAAATCCCTAGGTTATGCAGTTTCAGTGTTTTGAAAATGCTGATATAAGTAGGTAGGTCTTGAGATATCAGCCAAAATAGCTCTAGGTTTGACTATTTACTTCCTTTTAGATGGACAGTTGTGTCAATCAAAAAGCCTTCTATAATGACTAGATTGCAATGCAAGCAAATATTTCTTGCTTCCTCATATTTGCATTCAGCTACCTCTTCAGAGTGGAATGACTCCGCTATTGTGCAATCAGTCACTATTTTATTAAACAAACCGTTATTGCTTTTATATTATGCTTAAACATAGGTCTGCCACCTATTTGTTTTTTCTTAGACAATAAATTATAAATATAAACGACAAACTATATTACATTATTGAAGTATGCTGCAATTATAAATTTTGCTAAAATTTTATATTGCACAGCAATAAACAACTCTTCAAATAGTCACTCACTTGATTCATTGGTAGATCTCGAGCTCCTTTGAATAATTTTATGGGATTGCATTTTTGATGTTTTGATTGTATTTTTGTTGACGTTTTTGACTGATTTGGTTGCATTTTTGCTGGCTTTATCCTTCGTTTTCGAATAGGTTTCACTCTCCGTGTATGATTGGGAGTACTTAGTATGCATCTGTGTAGAAGTCGCATCCGATGTGGCATCGTTTTCAGAATGAGCCGTTGTGGCAATATCCACAGGAACTTCTTTGTCAGAATGAACAGCGGTTGTCTTTTCAGCATCGGTAGGAGAATAGTTAACAGCATCAGGTGACTTCTGGGAAGTACTACTGTGAAGGTCAGCATCCGCACTGTCTTCAGCATTTTCGTTGTGAAGTAAGCCGTCGAGGTCTTGCGATGTATTGAGAAGTTTCTTCATTAATTCCTCATGGACATGTCTCTGTAAGATTTAGGATATAATATGCAAATTCAACGCTTACCTAACACTACCGTATTCTCGCGCTTAAGGGAACACCCACTTAAGAGAACATGTTCTCTTAAGTGAACGTGTTCTCTTAAGTGAAATCGGAAAAATGCTGAAGCATTAATTGAAAAATTGCTTTTGAAAGTTGAATTTCCTGAAAATTCTGGCTTCTTCTAAGATAAAATAGCCATCCATACCAAATATACCACAAAATCTGACAATAGCAATTAATTATAATATAAAAAAGTAATATATGAAAGCCTCTTAGTGGTGCTGGACATTCACTTAAGGGAACATGTTCTCTTAAGTGAGCATGTTCTCTTAAGTGAAATCAGAAAAATTTCCATTTTTGCCCGTATTTCACTTAAGGTCGCACTTCCCTTACATGCAGTCCACTTTGGAAAGCTGTAACTTACTCAATATTGAGAGTTATGAATTAAGCCACATATCAAAATGAAGCTCTACATCTTCTGCGTCGTTTGGTATCACTGAAACCTGTCTACCTAGTTTGTATTGGTTGCAAACTTACCAAAAGTAGCCACAATTTTCGACCAAAATTTTTTCTGAAAATTTTTTACGCAACAAGAAAATGGCCGTATCCAATGTGTTTCTGAGATAATTTGCCAGGGACGGTTTTTTATTTTGCCAAAATATCGTTTCAGTATACAGAAATTTAGCATTTTCTGAAAATTTGGCATTTTATCCAACTTTGAAAAATCATTGCTCTTGATTGGAGGCTGATAAAGAGAAAAATAAAAAACCGTCCCGGGCAAATTGTCCAAACATACTATGTGTAGTACATCTTTTTGATCCATCCATTGGTTGTGGAGCAATCTTCGGTCAAAAAATTTTGGCCGCAATTTGACAAAATCAGTTATTCGCCCAGAACTTTAGGCTTATTCAGTGTACAGTGCTCTAATTAACCTAATTTGTGCCTTTTTTGAAGCTCTTTAAGTTGAGTATAAACGTGTCTATACTTGTAGTGTACACTGGCTCCAATTAGACAAAACCATTTTTCAGCAAGATCGTGTCAAAAATAACCAATTTTCAAGCAAAAATGTTTCAAAAATTCACTGTTCAAAAACTATAAGAGCTAGAGACTAATGTCTAAAAGCAAAGTTGTAGAGCACATAATAAGCTTTAAAATGATTGTAGTCGCTAGGCATAATTTTGTATATATAGTTCTAGAACTTCAAATTTTTGTTTCTCACTGTACATGAATGTTATGAAGCTGGCGTTTTACAGGACGTTTATTATCATTCCGATGCATTTTCGGAAAATTTGAATGAAATCGGGCAATAATTGCACTTTCTGCAACTATATCTACACGTAATGGGAGCACGACCTTAAGAGAACATGTTCCCTTAAGCGCGAGAATACGGTAATTCATTTTAGGTATCAGCTATTGTTTGAAAATGGCCGATCAACGACACGCCCGCAAATTGCTCACTGACGGTATCCGGCAGTTTGCCCGACCTTCCACTGTAGTTGGTAACTAATTGCCTTCAAATATGCCAAATATTTTACCTTGTATTTTGGTGAGCTGACTATAAAATGGACCTCTCATTTTTTAGATAAGCTACTACACCTGCAGTACTTTTGATTTTTGTTTAAAATTTGCAGCGAATAAATTATCCAACGCTATGTTTTGCATCAAACTGTTAGCGCCCTATATAATGAAATACAAATATGATAACTGGAGTTTAGGGCGAACAAACAATTTCATCACTAACAAGTGCGGCCAGCTCCGGAATTTCTGTGAGCTTTGATTTTGGAAAAGGATTCAGATTACAAAGTGTCACCGCAGGAAAAGGATATCCACTTTCATCGAATCTTATCTATAAAACGAGACATGTAGCTTATAGAAATAAGTATAACCAAGAGTACATAATACATGTATTATGTAACTTTGATACAACTAACGCATAGATTCTGTATATCCTTTTGACAAAACGCGAGAGGATAACGATTTCTATTTTTTATCAAAACTCGCCTAGCCAATAACAAAACTCAATGCACCCGAGTGACGACAATTCTGAGTACAATTTGAAGTAACATATTACACAATATTGTACTTTATATAAACCGACAGATCAAAGAACATACTCTGAAATCAGATAACAACAGTTCGTTTTATCGTTAGGGCGTTAAAACTGACAAGGGTTAATAGTTACGGGATGAAAGTGACAACTGAAATTAATTTTATATACTCACCGTATTCTTAACGTAGGTTTTATATTCTAGATAGTCTTCCAACACATCAACACAACGAACAATACAAAAAATAACAGCAGCCATGAACACAATGATCCAAATAATTTTAGAACGCTTTTCACTGGACCGGATGGAGTCCCAGCCATGGAGTGACGTTCCATCCAGCATTGGATATAATTAGAGTTTTTCGACAGACTGTAAAAGCTGTAGGAAAAAAATTATATAATATATTTTTACTTAAATTTAATTCAAATTATATCACTCAATTATTGCTTAATGCACCCGACAACGGTTAAAGTCCCTTCCCAGTGGACAAACGTTTAAAATGCTGCTCTCGCTGACAGCATAATTTGATACATAACCCTATAAGGTTCAACACTTGGTAGGGATAGGTCCAGTCAGAAAACTCGACAATTCGCAGAATCTCGCTTGTGCTAAAGTATGAATTTCTTTATAGCCTTTTCGCTAATTCGATGAACGACATACCAGGGTTTGAATATTCTCTAACTTCACGATGTGACATTGTTCCCAAACTGTCTTTAATGTTGATTTGTTCGATTTTTTCTTTAATTATACCACAGACGAATCGATACATTGTTATGTCATTGCTATGCTATAGAAACTTTGCTCTGTCTCTAAGCTCCACAGAAAATCATTCAAAGGTTCATGTCCGTCTGAACAGACTCAGTGCATTCGACAGAAATAAATTATAATAAAATTGAGATCATCGAAAGCTTTGTAGCTCGGAGTATTGCAGATACAAGGACTCCTTACTAAGGCCAAGGTTGTTTGCCCATCTTCGTAAGCAAGATGGCTACTTTTTATTTCCTTTGAGCGGAATATATTCTGTCTTTATTGCACGTCTTTATAGCATGTAATGCATGACTATTGTTTCAAATTCCCGTTGGTTTTCCTATCATTTTTCTTGCTGCGCCTCGGCGCAGCAGGTCCGCTATAATCGGTTTGGTAATACGTCAGACACGTTGGCGCCTGATTCATGTGTCTCACACCTATACCTCCCCGTATATAAAATACAGCTTTAAACAATAGTAACAGTAATAATATAAAAGACAAACAATAATAGTGCAAATGAACTATAAGAGAAATAATTAAAGTCGTAATAAAGGAAATAGGATATATATTATATATTAGCTTATATAAATAGTCTATTTATAGAAAGAAAAAACTAAAGATATTAGTTAATAGGGTGTATAATGATAAAGATGGATATTGCTGAACAAGAAGTATAATTTGAAAAATTAAGGATGTTTCTTTCTTCTCTGTAATATTGAAAACATATATCAAAGTAATTGTTAATATAACTTAAGAAATTTCTAGAGACAAAGAAAAAGAATTGCACAGAGGCAAGGAGGGTAATATCAATGTTCAAAAACACTCCATACAGAAGCCTTCTCAAAATCTGGATGACTAAGATTGTTTCCTGTATGTAGTCTACTTATGTTCAAAGGAAATCTATAAATAAGTCTGCTCAAAGTCTATATGTCTAGGAAGTATGCTGTATTTGTTGTAAGTAGTCTAAAGTCAACCAGTAAACGGGGGCGTCCTCCTTCTGCTTATAGGGTGTCAACTTAGCTAAATTTGAAGGGGCCAAACAGAGAACACAGACAACAGTTTATTTTAAATAACAAGAATAGCAGACAACAATAGTGTTAAAAAGAACGAGTGTCATTTGTTCTTCGTTCCTTACAGAAATCCTTCCATTTCTCCATAGGCTTTGACGACTGCTCCTGAAACAGAAAGAAAATTTAGCCTTATAGTAACTGAAATCGAAAGATTGGCAGAGTAGCCTTATAATATAGGCTACAGGCGCCCGGCGCCCTGAGTAGCGTGATACACACTAAGTGAATATCAAACAGTAGCCTTATAATATAGGCTACAGGCGCCCGGCGCCCTGAGTAGCGTGAGTCACACTAAGTGAATATCAAATAGTAGCCTTATAATATAGGCTACAGGCGCCCGGTGCCCTGAGTGACACACTAAGTGAATATCAAACAGTAGCCTTATAATATAGGCTACAGGCGCCCGGCGCCCTGAGTAGCGTGAGACACACTAAGTGAATATCAAATAGTAGCCTTATAATATAGGCTACAGGCGCCCGGTGCCCTGAGTGGCACACCAACTGAATTTAAACCAGTAGCCTTATAATATAGGCTACAGGCGCCCGGCGCCCTGAGTGACACATCAACTGAATTTAAACCAGTAGCCTTATAATATAGGCTACAGGCGCCCGGCGCCCTGAGTGACTCACCAACTGAATTTAAACCAGTAGCCTTATAATATAGGCTACAGGCGCCCGGCGCCCTGAGTGACACACCAACTGAATTTAAACCAGTAGCCTTATAATATAGGCTACAGGCGCCCGGCGCCCTGAGTGACACACCAACTGAATTTAAACCATTAGCCTTATAATGTAGGCTACAGGCGCCCGGCGCCCTGAGTGACACATCAACTGAATCCCGGCGCCCTGAGTAGCAAGAGACTAGTGTTTGCAGTTAAAACGAGCATTATACTTCTAATTGTGGTTACAGGAGCTGTGACGAGCGTGTAACATAGAAACTTAATAAAAAGAAAAAAGCAACCTTGTAACAGTTATTAAATTTAATACATATGAAATAATTAGTACTAATTAGTTCTGTTTGGTATACAGATATCAAAATAAGCAATATACCTCAATTTTAACAGCGGTGTGAAGGTGGGCGGTGGTGACGTGAAGGAAAGCGACAGCTGGCATGAAAGAAAGCTCATTTAGGAGAGGAACAGACGGCAAGAAGTTGTAATATCGGAAGCATCCACTGAAAAAAGGGAGAGTATTTGAAAGAAAACAAAGGAGAAAATTTGCAAGATAACAAAGAAATACGATAAAAAAGTGGAAATTAGCGAAAGACTTTAAAAATAATTAAGTGATTCTCTGAAAAGAAAAGAATACTACGCATCCCTTTAGTATCACTGCATAAAGCGTTGTATAACACATATATAACCCATGCAGCCTTATCCATGTAGGTTTCATTTCTTTTAGTAGTGTTGTGGCATATCTGTTGCAGTACGGGGCATGGGTCCGCCAGCGCGTTGAATTGAATCGCTTTCACATCAAAGGTGAAGCTAAACCAAGATTCGTTCGCGATGATAATAAATACTGGAAGTGGTGTCAACATATTTACGGGTCATGAAACTGATTAAGTGCCAGTGAATGCTTGTTAAGAGACTATGTATAAATAGATACCGATGATGTGTTGGCATAATAGCCATAGGCAATTGAGGGGCAACCAGCTGAAAGGGGGCATCAACATTTACTCTCCGCTTCTGGCCTGCTTCCCTTTGTCCCCCTGTGATTCTATTCCAGTGGAGAGGCTTCTGTCCAAGTGCTGCCAGGATCTGTATGGTGGGCCTTTCTATTCCTCCCCCGTCTGAATGTTTGAGAGCAGTAGTGGAAGAGGGCATGGACCAGCGAGAAATGAGCCAATATCCCCACGTGTAATGGTGCCCCGTATCCAGTCTTCCGCAGAATATTGATGGCTCCAAAAAATTCACATCAACTGAAAACAAAAGATAATAAATAATTTATGTAAGTAATTTAAATATTTTTGTGTATCGGTGGACAACAAAGCTAAATTTTTTACGGGAGAAATCCACCTGGTAGAGTGTTTCCTGTGTATGTTCTCTGACGTCACCTGTTATAGAGTTTCGTTGGGTCGCGGAGGGGATAATGCGAAACAACCAAAGAAAAAATTTCGGTGTAAAATTTGTTTTTACGGAGAAGAGCCGCGTGGTAGAGTTATTCCTGGTTATGTTCCCCGACGCCATGTGCTAGAGAGATTCTTTGGATCACGGAAGGGATAATGCGAAGGAGCCATAGAAAGAATTTGGGTAGAAAATTTATTAACTATGAAGCCTTGCATGAGACATAAGGTAGAGGAGAATAAAAAGATTGGAATGGGATTTGAACCCATGCTGTTAGATGGGCGAAGATAAATCAAACAAACAAAGTTAACAATGTTATAGAGTTTCGTTGGGTCGCGGAGGGGATAATGCGAAACAACCAAAGAAAAAAGTTCGGTATAAAATTTGTTTTTTACGGAGAAGAGCCACGTGGTAGAGTTATTCCTGGTTATGTTCCCCGACGCCATGTGCTAGAGAATCTTTGGATCACGGAAGGGATAATGCGAAGGAGCCAAAGAAAGAATTTGGGTAGAAAATTTATTTACTATGAAGCCTTGCATGAGACATAAGGTAGAGGAGAATAAAAAGATTGGAATGGGATTTGAACCCATGCTGTTAGATGGGCGAAGATAAATCAAACAAACAAAGTTAACAAGACAAGAATAAATTATACGTCTCTGTCTTTTGGAGACCATTGCTGTTGTTGTTAAAGAGGGCGCTAAGCGCAAGGGGGGCCAGTACAGAGTGATTCATGTGTATATTTGACTAACAGCGAAATTATTGTTTTTGTTTCATTCTGAGACGAGAAGCTATTGCTTAATAATTGTAGAAGGTCCTGTTTTGACTTGGTGTTGGATCTGTGTTGACCAATGATTATAGAGGTAGAAGGGTCGAATGTAGCAAAAAACATGGGAAAAAATTGAAAGAAAAAAGATAAAAAAATCAAAACGAACGTTAAAAATAAATAAATCAAAACGAACGTTAAAAATGTAGTTTATTGAACTAAATGTTGCATTTACATTGAAATAGATTACATAAGTGATAGAAAAAGACATAGAACATCTAATAGTAGAATAAATAAGTGAAGCAAAACATTAGAGCACCAGTTTTAATGAAGAGAAGAAAAATAGCAACATTTCTGTCTTTGTAGAAGAAAAATTTTGTGAAAGAATAGAAGTTTGTTTGAAATTTAGCGAGATAAACTAAATAAAAAATTAATCGCCAAAAACAGACAGATGTACAGATAAATAAAACTAAACAGAAATGTACAGATTACGACAGGACCACGGCAAGATGAGGGGGGGGGGGGGTTGATACAAAAAGGAGGGTCGTGAAGAAAGGGAGGGGGGGAATACGTAGCATAAATATCGGAAAAAAAGAGCACATAAACGAGGGCAAATTGAATCAGCCAAGAGGTAGAAGGGGGGAGTTTGTTTTAAATGGAGTACAACATTGAAAAGAAAGGGGGGGGAAAGGGCATCAATTGAAAAAGAGCTGAAAAATGACAAAGCTAAAAATAGAACAGAGACAGGAAAAAAGCCAAAACATGGGTTTAACAGAGGAAACAGAAAAAGAAAACATAATAGAAACAACAAGTCAACTAAGAGGGGGCATTTTTACATGGAATTCAACAAAACAGATGAACCTCAGTACACGTATTCAAACAAGCCAAAAACAGGGGGATGACAGAGGAAACAGAAATGTAAAATAAAAAAAAATACAAAGCAAATAACAGGGGGGCATTTTAACATGGAGGCAAAAATAGCATATCGCCGTTCACTACGTCGTCTGCCTTTTGATTGTAAAAGAGAAAATTGCAAAAGAGAAAAACAAACAGATTACCAAATGCAGTTTGATTCTAAAACTCCAAAATAAACAGATTAGCAAAAAGGGGGCGGGGGAAAACTTCACACAGAAAAAGTGATTGGTTCCAGTTTTTATTGTCATGGAAAAAGGGGGAGATAAATGGGAGGAAAATGAAAAGACAACAAAATTCATATAAAAAAAGGAGTGGTTACAGTAATTGTCTAGTAATGAATCAAATGTTAACATACAAAGTAGTACACAAAACAAAGTGAAAGATTAACACAAACAGCACATAATAGTTAAGTTCACCAGTGTAGTTGACTGGCATCATAATTGTTTGAATGAACATGACTAATTTCTGCAGCCTAATGTCTAATTGGATTTTATATCAACGAAAGTGAGCAAATCAAGGAAGAAGGAAAAGAGTTAATGACTACTTTGTTAAAAACGATATACTCAGAAAAAAAAGGGGAACTATGAAAAGCAGTACATTTTTATGAAATACCAAAACTAGGAATGACGCAGTGCAATAGCCTCCAGATCGTGAGCGAAATTGTTAGACAAAATAGCGTAATAAGAACAATTAATATTCCACAGCGGAGCAGTGAAAACGGCTAAGATGGAGTGCAATAGGACAATCGTCAAAGGCGTACGGTTATTAAACTTGAACCATTTTTTATCACAATACTGGAATGGTTCTTCTGGAACTGCAGGTTCAAACAAATTAACGTGAACCGTTTCTGCCCTCACATCTACCTGAAAGACGCGTCAAGCCAAGAGGGATGGTTCTGCTGCGGGAGACTGAACAGAGCGGAGAATCATGTCACCGAATTTAACTGCAGTGATACCAGGGGAAAAAAAGACACTCTCCCCTTCATCACATCTTGGCCCCAATCCATGGGAGCAGGTGACGTCGTGATTATCTGTAAAAAATGGAGAAAATTACAGCATTGTAGTTGAGTAAAAGAAAAAAAATTTATAAGAACAATATAGCACATACATCAAATTTAAAGAGAGAATAAGCATGAATTTTGTTGATTAGTAACTATAGGTTTGTTTATGCCCACCATAGTATAAATAATAGAATGTATGTATAAATGAGATTTGATTAGTAAGTAATTTCGCATAGAAAAAGGTTTTTGTAATATTCCGAGGGGATATGCTCTTTACCCTTCTGCTGGCTGGCATTGTTATACGTCCATCGAAAGGGATCCTAGACGGCCCTTTGTTGCTTTGCCGCTTCCTGCCTTCTGTATCAAAGAATTGTTCAATGATTTTCCTTTACAGCGGAAACCCCGGATAAGTCACATTGAGAGGCAAACCTGAAAATGGGGAAACAGCATTTCTTTTTGTTAGTGTAACCGATATAGAAAAATATGTAAGGATTAAAATTGGAGTTAGAACAAAAATGGACGGTAGTCAAAAAGTCATATAGCATTTTGCAGATGAATCTATGTCACAGGGAGAAGAGAAGAATACAAGACAGGCAATCCACCCCCTGTTTTGCTTGATTTTTAGTGGAGTGGTCAGTTAACACGTGCCAACAAAGAATAAAAAAAGAAAGGTGCCATTAAAACTGTTAGTAACCGTTTATGTCTTGTGAGTTCTT
>JASAND010003847.1:0-12637 GCA_030248195.1 Trissonchulus latispiculum
TTTGCCAGTTCTATGTTAAAATGCAAAAATTTGTAAATCTTTTTAAATTCGATGAAATAAAATAAAATATATAAATGTTGTTTCAGTGTTTTTTCGCATATTTCTTTGTCCCAGAGTACATTTTGACCACTTTAGCTGATCCAAGCAGTCGATCCGCCGAAATGAGGTTTTTACCGGCTAGCACAAAATTGTCAAGTCCAAATGCAATTTTGAGCTGTTCACGTGAAAGAACGCATTTGAGCAACTAATAACCATTTTTTGGAGTTTGGCAGCAAAAGCAAAAATTGGTTTTTTCCCACCCCTTGGTTTTATTTTCCCATTTTTTTAAAATTGTGCTGGCAGCTTGCCAAGCGTCGCAGGAAGACGAGACCGACATTTTTGGAAAGAGCACATGTTGTTCTCATTGAAACTATTAAAAGTTATATATTATCTAACTATATACTATGGAAAATTTTCTACAGGCCTTCAAAAATAGGCAAATTTTGAATTTTTGGGGGGTCGAAAATGCCAAAATTTTCAAAATGTCAAAAAGTGCTCAAAAGTGGTCCGATTTTGCTCAAATTTGATGTGGCAGGTGGGATGGGCCCTGCCAACTTCTTGCACGCCAAATTTGAGCCCGCTAGCTCATCCCCATCGCCCAAACGGGTTTTGGTTTTTCCCCACCACTTGCGGGTTGGTTTTTTCCCCGACCTCTATATCCTCTTTTGTGCGGAGCATTTTTGTTACTTGTATAACTATCTAAAAATTTCTGATTTTCTCCTGTTTTGTTTACCACGTTTGTGCATAAGTATATATATATATATATATATATATATATATATATATATATATATATATATATGTTGGTAATGGGAACTAACTATATATTTCACGGTGTTTTCAAAGCAGCTTCTTTATAAGTGAAAATTGAAAACTCAAATTTACAGCAAAAAGTGGTGAAGCTTCACCAAATCAACAAGACAAAGTTAAAAAATTAAGCAATTATATATAACGCTACGAGCTGCATTTATAGGAACGTACCTACTTAGCTGGAGAAAGGAAAAGCAGCAACAAGATTTAGTTGGGATGAATGATTTTGACTTGATAGAACGAATAGAAATTTTTTAAAATCAAAAACGCAAATTTACCTCCACGGAGTTAGTGCCAAGCTGAACTTTGCTCCCGAGAATATTGCAGAATTTCGGTGGGGTCTCCAAGATAAGTAACTGATGTAACTTAGTGTTCGTTCTTAGTCCTGTTAGCAAATATTCGTTTTGCAGCAGGATTTCCCTGACACCATCCAGAGCTGGATTGTAGGGTTGGACAAAATGATTTTTCCTCATTTCCAGGTTTTCTTAGTGTGATTTTCTCTGATGGTAGCTGTTCTCGATTAAAGAAGAGGTCCTTCGCAATTGTGTGCTGGACCTTGCTTTTCGGGTATTCCTTTAACAAGATTTTCTTTTAACTGAGTACGTAATGACTGTATCAGGGTTAGAACATATGCTGCAAATCCGTAGGGCCAGACTGTAGACAATAGGCAATGGGCTGAAAGGATGGCAGGACTTGTAGTGACGATATATATTGCCTAGTGTCGGTAGGTTTCACAAATAAGTCTGTGACTATACGGCCGTTACTCCCGTTCCACTGAAACATCCAGAAAGTTTACTTTGATTACGCCAGCGTTCGCTTCTAGTTTGGGATGCTGGGAATAAGGCAATCCCCCAGACTCTTGCATAGTCCATCCGGGAGCCTTTCTATACAATAAAGATGTCGGCAATGTTGCGGCACGGGATATCCGCCTAGTTTGCGTTAAGGGATATCCGGTTATTCTCCTATACCAAACTCAACTTCAAGAAGATGTTTCAATTTTGCAGTTAACGTTTCAATTTTTGTGTGAAATTTTCGGTACGCTGTGACTGGGGCCTCCAAACTATAGGCCTTTACGACTGACCTTTCCACTCTTCCTTAATACAGACCAACGTCTCAGCAGGAGAGCAATTAATGGATTAATTTTCTCTTCCAATTTTGGGGGCCCCACCAGATTCCAACAAGCCATGTGTTGTTTTACATTTCTGTTTTGTTTTAGTTAGCATTGTTCTAAGATCTTGCGAGTTGCTCATAACACGAAATGGTAGACATTCTTCATATTTAAATGGTAAAGCATTACCTCCAAACATTCCTTGTAGACTAAAGTCTGGCGATGTTCTTCACTTGCTAAGGGGACGATATCGTTGTTTATTTGAATCTGATGCACATCCTGGGAATCGTAAGTATTTTTTTGGTAACATACCTTTCGTTTGACAAACTGTTTCGTATCTTTGTACTCTGTTATATATACTATTACTATACAGGGTGTTTTTACAGGGTAGGGGGCGATTTTTTGGGTGCCCAATTTTTTTCAGAAATATATAGGCAAATTTTCGGGCTATGCCGGAGATTTTTACCTAATAGTAAGGAAGTTTTTTAGCTTAAATAAATGTATTTTGAGAACTTTTTGCGTTTCTACATGTATGAAATAAGCCAAAAATACCATTTTGGCTCGTTTTTGCAAAAAGTCCCCCGGAAAATATTCCTAAAATTACCCTGGTTGTAGGCTCCTGGTTTTTATATTTTTGTGTCATCGCTACTGTTTATCAGTATCACTGTCTTTTTCGTAAAAGGCGTCTGTCACGGGCGCTTTCATTTCGGTTGCTGAAAGCAAGGACATAACCAAGCTTGTTTCAATCCAAAAAGTTTAAGCGGCTTCGGTGGGTATATATGTTTACCACTTTTTAATAGCGTACGTATTTCCGGGTTAATTTTAGTGGGTGCAGGCTAGAGATGAGATCAGGGCCGAATTTTTTCGGCCCGGCCCGGCCCGACCCTGTTCAAATTTTAGGTTTGTCCGGCCCGGCCCTTTGTCAAAAACTTCAGGCCCTGGCCCGGCCCGGCCCGGCCCTGGAAAGCCCTGATTTTTAAGAAATTCTTCTATGAAGATCACTATCGTATTCTCGAGATCCAAAGTCCATGTTCTGTCAAGAAACAGTGCATTACGAATATATTTCAGCATCCTACCTTGCTAAGAAAGTTAGCACTAAATGTACTAAATTAGCCTGAGGTCGATTTACCGATATAGTTAAATGTTTTACATGTTTGGATATTTGTTTGTTTGTTTGTTGTTTGAAAAGAGTTTGAAACAGTTACATATGTATGTAGTATAGATTAAACTTCTGTTACTCGAAAGCCGATGTATATTTGATATGGATTTGTTGTATATTCAGTCTCATTTGACACAAAGAAAGCAAGAAATTTTGAATTTAGGAAGGCAAAATCAATTATTAGAATTGGAATGTGTATATATGCAATAAATTAATGTGAAAAACGTTAGGGCTTGGCAGGGCCGAACAGGGCCGGGCCGGGCCGGGCTTTTTTCGTTGGAAGCCGCGCGGCCCGGCCCGGCCCTTACTCGATTTTCCTCAGACCCGGCCCGGCCCGGCCCTGACTGGAAACCCGGTCTGCGCGGCCCGGGCCGGGCCGGGCAGGGCCGGGCTTTGTCGGCCCTGATCTCATCTCTAGTGCAGGCCTTTCTCACCCCCACTCGGCTCCACCTCCACTGTTTTGAACTTTCCTCCCCCACTTACCTTGCGCTCGGTGCCCTGTAGTTACCAAACCTAAAAGATTTTTAGTCAAAAATTTTAAATGTTTTCCTGTTTCGTTGGGTATTTTTGGATTAAAATATGAGGACTTTTGAGATTAGTTATAACCGTAAATGCAGAAAACACGCTAATTTTACTGTATCTTTGCCTATATTAGACCACTTCTGACCTTCCCACCCCACTAGTGGTAGCGGGACCCCACTCCCACTTTTTCGCCTAAAGTAAACCCAGTATATATTTTTATGAGTAAAGCTTGAAACTAAAGGCCGGTTCACACGATCAAATTCTCGTCAAATGAATTGGGCGCCAGTTCAAATTTTGCGCCTGTAGAAATTGATCAGTTAAAAGCGCAAACTAGCGTGTTTCTTGTTATCTCAGTATGATTTTTGTACCCAAATCTAGAAGGCATTGGGTCGCATTGTCATGGTATAATCGGCCCGTCACATTCTATGGTCCGTCGTAGGTTTGATAAAATTCTATCAACAGAACTTCGTCGTCAAAAGAAAATGAAATAATACAACAAATTAATGGGCCAAGAAAGCTAAAAGCCAAAATTGTGCAAACTTTTTCAAAAAGAATAAAACAATGTACAGTTTTTGAAAAGCTTTCGCGATATCTCGTCAGTTTTTTTCGAACATTTTGGCAACGTTTTTAGTTGTCTGGGGTTTTCCTAGGCAAAAATAAGTGGGGGGGGAGGTCCAAAAGGGGGGGGGGGAATAAAATGGGCTAAAAATGCCAAAAATACAGTATAAAAAGCCTGTTTTCTACATATACTGCTATAACTAAGCTTAAAAGTGCTCAAAAATTGAGTTTTAGCACCAAAATAGACCATTTTTGACGAAAAAATTCCGGCGAAGCCGGAAAATTTTGAAAATTTTGACCAAAAATCCTAAAAATTTGGCATTTTCTGGGCACCTTAGGGTGAGTGGGGGGGGAAGCCCAAAAAAGTGGGGAGGGAAACGAGTGGGGGGGGGAAGAGGTCGAGTGGGGGGGAACCCAAAAAGTGGGGTTGGGCGCCCCCCCACCCCCCCCCCCAAGTAAAAAACCCCAGGTTGTTTATTCAGTTAAATGAAATTCAAAGGTTATTTAATGAAGTAGTGTGTATTATTATAGTCACTGTTGCACATTGTGTCAAGAGACCATAGACAAACTACAAAAACCTATAGGTGGCGATTAGGGATGCACCGGGGCCTGGCCCCGGCCCCGGCCCAGGCCCCGGTAGTCAGGCCCCGGCCCCGGCCCCGGTGGTCAGGCCCCGGTACCGACCGGGGCCAAAAATTAGCAAAATTTTGTAAATTTTTGACATTTTTTGACCAAAATTTGGAATTTTCGAAAGTCAAAAAGTGTTACAAAATCGTTTGTTTTCTCGCTGATATGAATGAAAACAAGGATAGTAACGTTTGCATATCAAAAAGTATTGCAAAATTTAAATTTTTAAGAAAATTTTTGAAAATTGTCGATTTGGACCCCCAATTTCTAGGCCCCGGCCCCGGTACCGGGGCCAAGGTGGCCCCGACCCCAGTCCGGGGCCACGATGAGGTCCCGGCCCCGGCCCCGGTAGTGGCGGCCCCGGTGCATCTCTAGTGGCGATATATATGAGTCGATTTCTGAGAAATTCGACTGTGCTGCCTGTACTTCCGGACAACCTTCAAAAATCGATTTGGCTCAAACTTTCAGGACTTGTAGCAATCTGACGTAAAAGTAAAACCTCCAGATATCAGAGCTCAACTCCGTATATTCAGCGAGTTATAGCAAAATTCGTGATTTTCGACTCTGCCACTAACGTCGCCGTAGGACTTCACCAATCAAAATTGTACTCAGGTCGATAGAGAACAGTCAGACACTTCATATTTTAACCATACAAGCACCACACATGGGGCACCTATCCCTGCCAGTTTGAGTTTTCTAGCTTTCATATTCCGCTGTTTGCGACGGTCGAACCTTAGCGTAAGCCTCCAAGCTCAGTAGGCGCATTTCCACATTTTTGACCTAGCGACCTCATTATGCCTTAGTACCACACAATTTTTATAAATATTATTTATCTATATGCTACCAACGTCCATGCAAAAAATGAGCAAAATCCCAGACCCACTTTTGAGATATGGCCATTCAAAGTTCGAAAAACCAGCGATTTTCAGCCAAAACAGCGATTATGGCAACTTTGGCCCATTGTGGCCGGCTGAAGGGAACAAGCATTGGCGGCGAAAATTTGATCGTGTGAACCAGCCTTAAGACGCATCCAAAGCTTCAGAAAGAAAATCCCCTTTTTGCCTTAAAACTTGTAATGTATTCCTAAAATTTTTCTTAACTAAATTCAACAAAAAATTGTTAAAAATTTATAGAGGAATTTTATTGCAAAAACACAATTTCCTTCAACTTCAGGATGGCTCCTCGTCCAGATTCTCGTTAAAAACTTTTCCGACTTAATCCTCTATTGCCCCAATACAGTCTCATTATACTATTGATTTAATTGCATTTGAATTTTAGAACAAACTATGAAAGCATCTGTGCCTACTAACCAAGCTAAGAAGCGACGAGTGGAAGAAAGTGATGAGTCAGCTGTAGAAAGCAAGCAGCAGAATAGTAGCGATGAGGATGAAGGTTCTTTTGAAATCAAGGAAAAATTGATGCGGCTACAGGTTCATTTTTGCTATGTTTGCTCACATTGCTGGTAAATATATATTTCCGTTTGACGGCATTATATAACTGTTGTGGTGCTAGCATTTCAGCATCTTTATCAACTGTAAATTAAATTTCTAGAAGTTAGTGTCACTTACGTATATCTGTCGAATGTCTGAATTATTGTAAGGTTTTTCTGAAATTCAGTTTTGTTTTAATATAATACAAAATGTTTAGTTACGTTTAATTTTCACACTGAGCTCCATGGCGCGCGTTACCTAGGTAGGGCGTTATCGCATCGGAAATATATTATCATGTCTTAAATTTAGCTCATTTAATGTAAGATGCTGCTGCATGATTGTCTTGGCTGGATGCTGAGCTCCCCACCCAGGGAAGGTTCTGAGGGCAAGATTTTAAGACTATATCTTCGTAAGCTTTCGTAACGCCTTTCGTACATATTTCGTAACATACGAAGATGTTGGAACATTTTAATACATTCATTCATTGGGAGAGCGTTTGCCTGGGTGGGCCCCAGAATTTCTTGGGTTTTTTTCGGATTCAGATGAACTCGATTTGGCGCGAACCGTTTTTGTACTGCTCTGTGTGTTTTATATAATTGAAATTTTTATAAATTATGCTTAAGAGTACCTATACTCTGCGATTTTGGCAGCTTTTACAGTTTTTATTAACACATGTAACCATACGTAATAGTTATTGCATCCCCCCGTTTTGGGCGTTCTTCTCATTGATGTCCGCTTCAAGTTAAAAAAGAATTGCGGAAAAATAAGGCATAATTCATTTTTGGTTACGTAACGTTTCGATTCTTTCATTTTGTCTTCACAACTAAACAGTTGCGTTTAGGCTAAGGCTAAAGGGTTGCAACCGCAGTTGACAGAAAGGAGGGATTGTGAAAAGACGGAAAATACTGCCGCTGCTGATAATGCTTCTGTTGGTAACCATCCAACCTCATCGTTCCCTGCTCCCGCTAGAGCCCCAGCGACTTCCTTCGGTTGGATGGAACTGGAAGGAAAGGTGTATGTCTTCAGTCCGCCAAAGCTAATGCATTCATCCAAGGTATCATTAAGTTTTGATGTCATTATTATATTATATAACGCTATTTCCCTGTAGGAAAATCGGCTAATTTCAAAACCGTGCAATGTAGTGGGAAGGCCGTTCAAGTGTTCCAAGGATGGCTTTTAGATCTGCTGTCAATATCTCCAGAAATGAGCTGCTGAATTTGACCAATTTTTGTGGGGATTTGCTTTGAATAATCATTCTTCAGTTGTTACTGTTACAGTTTTGTGGTTTTGTGTCGTCAATGTTTTCATCTGAAAGAAGCTGGTTGTGTCTGGATTTATTTTGGTTTTTAAAATTTTTTCATCTACAAAAAAGTCAGTATCCTCTCTCCCAGGGGCGCACTTAGGGGGGGGGGGGGGGGGGGGGGCGGAGGGGGGGGGGGGCTCCGCCGCCCCCCCCCCCGAAACCAGGCGTAAAGGAAAAATTGTATTGTCCGCGCGCACCGCAGATATAAAATTTCAAAAATTTTCGCGCCTCCGGCGTGAAATTGACTTGATATTTGCTTAATTTACCCTCATTTCAGCGGTTTAAACCCTTCACTAGCACGTTTTTTAAAGATTTACAAATTTTTGCTTACTTTAAGCTTTTTTGCTTTTCAAACCTTATTATCAGAAATTACAACCCCCCCCTAATTTTTCGGTTTTCCGACCCCCGGGAAAAAATTTCCTATGTGCGCCACTGCTCACTCCTCACAGCAAGATCTTGACATTTCCTTAGTGTACGTCACACTTTAACAAGGGGGGGGGGGTACGGGACCCCTCAAAAATTGGAGGTTCGGTACAAGGGCTAGCAAAATCAGAGCCAAGGGACAAGGGACAGTGCCAGGAAAGGCAGGCCAAACTGAAAATTAATGGAAATTGTAGCCAAAAACAGCTCTAATTTTTTTAAATTTTCGAACAATTTCCAAAAAATCGCTGAAAACTGCTTATTTTGCTCTACAATGGCTGTAAAATAGCTAATTTAGCGCTAAATTTGCTCAAAATTTGCAAATATTGCACTTTTTCTAGTAAATTTTCTGCTGGGACCCTCCCCCCAAATTTGAGATAAGGTACAAGGGCAGGTAAAATTTGGGCTAAAACAGGTACAGGACCCCTCAGGAATTGGTATCCTTGTTAATGTATGGTGTACGTATTGTATTAATTAATCTATTGTACACGCAGACCCGGGCGAATCATTTTAGGCATATAATTGATTTAGGTTGCTGCATTTGATCTTGACGGCACCATTATCACCACTCGTTCTGGAAAGGTGTTTGCCAGGGATACCAGTGACTGGAAAATCTTGTATCCTGAGGAAACCAGTAAACGTCTGCGAAAACTGTACGAGGACGAGGGCTATAAGATTGTAGTTTTCACGAATCAGCGCGGAATTGCCACTGGAAAAGTCCCCCTGGATGGGTTCAAGCGAAAGGTTGAGGCCATTGTTGCCGAACTGGGACTGCCTGTGCAGGTCCTGATGTCGTCTGGTCTAGGAATATGTAGGTGAGTAGTGTATTGTTTTGTTTAATAGTACGTATTATGGTTTGGCCATCTCATATTGCCTGAGATTATTCACTCGGTTTTTCGCGCTGACTTTTAGCCACCAAATTAGTTTCCGATACGGCAGGTTTTTGAGTAGATTCTAAATTATTATTTGGCAAAATGTTTAGCGTTCTAGTATGCCTTTCCACAATCAGTTTTCATGTACCTACTTGTCGGGATAGCCGTACTTATTTGTCTTTTATGTTTCATCTTATGTTTTGTGTCTGTAGAAAGCCATTGCCAGGAATGTGGCAGCATTTAGCCGCTGTGGCCAACGGTCGTATTGTCATTGATCTTGTGTCATCCTTTTTTGTGGGCGATGCTGCCGGCCGTCTGGCGGCTCAGGGTCGTAAAAAGGATTTTTCCTGCGGTGATCGATTGTTTTCCCTAAATCTTGGCCTAAAATTCTATACCCCTGAGGAGTTCTTTCTGAATCACCGTCAGGATTCCATTCCTTACGCTTTGCCCAGTTTTGATCCTCGAAAGGCCGGTGATCAGAGTTTGCCCCTGCTTGAGCCAGAAACGTCCAAACTTCGCCTGTCTGCCAAGGGCGAACCAGAGCTGATAGTGATGGTTGGCTATCCGGCATCCGGAAAGTCCAGTTTTGTACAGAAACATTTGATTCCGGCCGATTTCACTGTTATCAGTCGTGATACGCTGAAAACACAGCAGAAGTGTATCAGTGGCTGCACAGCGGCACTGAAGGAGGGCAGAGCTGTGGTAATTGATAACACCAATCCTTCCAAGCAGGTTCGAGCCCCCTACCTTCAGGCCGCCTTAAGGGTCGGAGCCCCCTGTCGATGCTTTCAGATGAAAGTGGATCTTGCCCGGGCAGTTCATAATAATCGGTATCGCCAGCTTCTCGGAGCTGATCCAGATCATACGGGAGTCAATGAGATGGTCCTGAATACTTACAAGTCCCAGTTTGAGGAACCGTCGCTGGATGAGGGCTTTTCGGAGGTGGTGATGGTGAATTTTGTGCCTGACTTTAAGCTCAGTGAACATAAGAGCTTGTATCAGATGTTTCTTGTTGAAAAATAGATTGCGTATTGTTTTGTTGAAGTATGTTGTTGTTTTGAAGTATTCTAGTAAATCTGTATTTTCTCTCTTGTTTTGGATTAGGATAGTCTTTTATACCTACATAACGAATAAGGGTGTGACAGTTCCTAGGTTTAACCCTTTAATGCCGGGCGGGTCATATTTCCGAAGTTGTATTTTCGTTATCTTATTTTGGGATAGGGTTCAGTTGCCGGTTGCCTGTCTGGACTTTCGCTCCTTTTTTCTTGAACACGTGCACCCTATTTTGGGAGAATATTTTTACACCTGCTTGAAAAATCAAGTTTCTATAGTATTCCACCGACAATGAAAATTTTGAAGATTTCGAGCACTGCATTCAAACCAATCCAGTGCTGGCTGCAGTTCGTCGGCGGAAAAGTTGTTTCACCAGGTGATACGGAAGGTGATGAGCTTTAAAATATATAATTTACTTTGTCTCAGAATCAATTCTAGCACCTAGAAATCAATTAGATTTTCTGCAAGTGAAATTTATCAAAAAAAATCGTACTTTTACAGCTTCTAACTTTTTCCGGATGAATCGGGGTTGGGGACAGTTCAATGCTTGCATTCGAAATGTAGAGCAGTTATTTCTGTATCAATTGGTGGCAGTCCCATCTCAAGGTACTTCCAGTAGAAAATGGCAGCCGAAAAAACAGAATCGGGCATTTTCAGCTGTTTGTCCTTGAGGAAATTCAGGTATTAAATGTTTAAAGCTAGTGCTATAGGATCTGCTAGTCAATAATTTCCTATCTGAAAGACATATTGCGTGGGGTTGCTCTGTGTGGTTATTTTTGTGCAGGTTAACTACGTGTGCCAGTTGATAGTTGATGAAAAGTGCATTTATATACTAAGAACTGAGAGCCTCATGATAAGTTTTGCCAATTTGGGGAATAAGCTGCATTCAAGGACTAAGGTTACTGAAGAAAACGTTAATCCTGATTTGCTCAAATTTGCAGGGGGACTCAATTTTCGGTGGGTTAGCAGTTAGCTAAGAGAGGATGTGCCGTTCTTAATGTGGGAGGTGCTCGCTTGGTGCTATTAAAATCTACTTTCTCCGACTTTGATTGGCCTACATTTTAGCACAGATATAGAGCATGGGTATATGTAATTGGTCAAAAAATATCGGATACTGAAATCTTGGCTACCTTCCAACCCTGCACAGCCGTCGTTTGTGCCCGACCCCTGATTTTTCACAGCTACCAACATAAATGATTAAAAATTTCTGCTAGCTGCTAGGACTTAGCTTCAAAATTGCCATTTGGCATAATGAATTGCTAAATGTGTTCCCATCTGCTGAAAAATACTAGATATCTGTATCTTATTTGCATCTAAGGCAATTGATCTTCAAAATTGAAGTCTCCCCAAAAATTTAAAAAATTTTGGCTAACGAAAAGAAAATTTTAACTGGTACAGGCAGGCTATAAGGCTGTAATTTGGCATATACAAAGGCCCTATATGTGTACTCATTTGTGCCAATGGTAAAAACTTCTGCCGACTGAAAATTTTTTTATCCAGTTGAATCTTCAACAATTGCCAAAATTGCAGGTTTCATCGGTCGGATCCTGTGTAGAAACTTTCTGCACCCATAGAAGTCTGAAACCTTTACTAATTGAGCTGAAATTTGGTGTGGGTGTATTTTGGCCACACTGAGTTCAAATATTTAAAAGTTTCGTTTTCAAAAATAGATTTTTTGATTTTGGGGGTACCATTGCCAAAAATTGCAATTTCTGAAGATTCAAGTTGGTTTAACAAATTTTTCAGTCGGCAGAATTTCCTACTATTTGGCATAAATGAGAACACATAGGGCCTCTGTATATGCCAGAATATATATATATATATATATATATATATATATATATATATATATATATATATATATATATATAGCTTTACAACTTGTACCACAATTAATATTCTCTTTTCGTTAGCCAAAAATTTATAAATTTTTGGCAGAACTTCAACTTTAAGATCAATTCCCTTAGATGCAGATAAAATATAGTCTTCTAATATTTTTCTGCAAATGGGGAATTTTTGCCAAACCATCTTGCCAAATGGCAACCTTGAAGCTAAAGTCTAACAGTCAGCTGAAATTTTTAATCAATTATTTTGGTAGTTGTGAAAAAGGTTCAGTTCAGTTCGAATTTCAGTTCAGTTCAGTTTAGCATTTCAGTTCGACTGCATATAAACACAGGCTTAACAACGCTAAGCGGATCCCCCCCTGAGATCTCGGGGGGCACTTAATACACATAGTTTTGACATAAGGTAGGGAATTAGGCAATCAGATGCGTTTTAGTTCAAACGCATGTAAACACATGCTGAACAATGGTAAGTGGGACCCCCCCCCGAGATTTCGGCCATATATAATGTGCCGAGCATCTCGTAGGCCATTTCTATTAGGAAGGGCTAAGCTTCCCACTCTTGCTATTATATATATACTCTTGGTACTATACATACTCTTGGTTTCATCTATTCTCAAGTCGTTGCGTTGAATCAGATTCTATGATAGCTTGCCACTTTAAGGGACAACCATGTTTCTGTCATGGGAAATATTCAGCCGGATGCTCCACAAATTATAGAACAACTGTTCTGTTACGCTTAGTTATTTGAAGATGCCCTAAGTTTTGAAAATCTATGTAAGTAAAGGAACTGTTATGATTAGATTGCTTTAAAAGTTACAAATTTGATGTTTGCATCGCATGTCTGCCAGTTCATTAATCATTAATATTTTTACTACAAAATGATACGATACGG
>JASAND010003849.1:0-46373 GCA_030248195.1 Trissonchulus latispiculum
GCCATCGCTGCGTCCAGTCTCGCTGCTTGTACCGTGGGGGAAGGTGTCCTGGTTTTCTCTTTGCAAATATTTGCTCTTTGTATAAATCTTCCAGGTGACTCCTTTCTCCTTGGTTCCTCCTTCGAATAGTTTGGCCAGGTTGTACTGCTTTGATTGAACCAAGGCCTCGTGGAGCAGGGGCACGATATCTTTGCACCGCTTTAGTCGCAGTAGGAGATCAAACACTCCATCGTATCTTGTTTCGGACTTGATGATATCTCGATAATCCGGGGTTATGCGCCGATGTTCAACCATGTAGTCTGCCACTGGAGCGGGATCCATTTCATCACAAAGAATAACCAAATTATCAATGATCTTCTCCACAGATGGTGAACCTGTAACAGAAGTAATAATTTTCACAGAACAAATAATGCTTAGAAAATCTAAAAACTATGAAATGTTCAAACTGTACAACTGCTAAAAAATGAGAAGATCAAAATTTGAACGACTAGAAAATGCAACGGATAAAAATACAACTTTTAAAAATGTTACAATTAAAAATCTTACCGGTTTCAACGGAATTCATTGTCGTGGTGATGTAAAATCTGGTGATTCAAATGTCAATAAAGGTTAATAATCCGACCAAGCTTACAATATATGTCTACACTTTGCAGCTTTCCTGTGCTAGGTTTATAAAATACACCATCAATCTTTCATACTTGTTCATTAATTATTGAACAAAAGTTGTATTGTCTTGGTACCAAAAGTTCTATGTAACAATATTTTCATTACACACAAATTTTCATAGTCACCTTTAATTAATTATTATTAACTAATTAGTTAACCTATAATTATCAACAGGTGACCGAAGTTAGTTCATTATTACTTTATTACACAGGCACCATAATTAACCCAATAGGTGTCAACAATCTTACGTAATTTGAGACATAAAATTATAATCACCCATTTTCAGCCAATTTTCATAGTCAACTTTAACAAATTATTACTAACTAATTAGTTAACTACTAAACAAAATTAGTTGACCGAAGTTAGTTCAACACATGGTCTTTAAGTTGACACCAAAATTAGTGTGATAAGCATACGTGGGGGGGGGGTCACCCCCCCCCCCCCCCCCAGAGGGGTCCCTCACCCCCCAGAATCCGGATTTTCCGGTAAACCGGATTCCGGCGCGCTCCTTCCCCAGAACTTCCCCTCCTGCACATGTCTGGTGATAAGTGCTGCCAATATTACGCAATTGGAGACATAGAATTTTCATTTTCAACCAATACCCTTGTTTACGTCTTTAATTTCAATGAGACAGGTGCAATCAAACTAGATAAGGCGAATTGGTAAGCTTTGGGAGACAGGTTAAAGTCCTCAGTATGCTAAAGATATGAGCCTGCTAGAAGGCAAGGAAGAGAAAAAGTAGTGACAGGTTTGAGTCCTCAGTGTGTTATTCATATGAGCCTGCTAGAAGGCTGCTAATAGGGAGAGAAAGACTTTTGACAGGTTTGAGTCCTCAGTGTGTTATTCATGAGTCTGCTAGAAGGCAAGGAAGAGAAAAAATTTTAAAGCAAGCAGGCAGCTAATAGGGAGAAAGACTTTTGACAGGTTTGAGTCCTCAGTGTGTTATTCATATGAACCTGCTAGAAGGCTGCTAATAGGGAGAGAAAGACATTTGACAGGTTTGAGTCCTCAGTATGCTAAAGATATGAGCCTGCTAAAAGGCAAGGAAGAAAACAATTTTTGAAACAAGCAGGCAGCTAGCAGGGAGAAAGACTTTTGACAGCTTTGAGTCCTCAGTACGCTAAAGATATGAGCCTGCTAGAAGGCAAGCAAGAGAACAATTTTTGAAACAAGTAGGCAGCTAATAGGGAGAAAGACTTTTGACAGCTTTGAGTCCTCAGTATGTTATTCATATGAGCCTGCTACAAGGCAGCTAATAGGGAGAGAAAAAATAGTGACAGGTTTGAGTCCTCAGTATGCTATTCCTATGAGCCTACTAGAAGGCTGCTAATAGGGAGAGAAAAAATAGTGACAGGTTTGAGTCCTCAGTATGCTATTCCTATGAGCCTACTAGAACGCTGCTGATAGGGAGACTCATGTCATCTGAAGTACGTAACTACAAATCTTGGATTGTTTAAGTGTTTATTGAATGTCTTCCTTCCTTCTATTTCAAGGTTAATACACAGGTAAAGGTAAAGGTAAAGTGACCTCTGGAGAGAACTCCAACCTACAGAAGGTTATAGGGTGCCGGTGCTTATCTCCGGATTCACAGCCCGAAGCCAGGAGCGACAACTCTAATGTTGACTACATCTGTGGAAGGGGGGCCAGCCCTTCATCAGGCATTACTCCAGAACACAGACTCCTGTTACCTTCCCACCGCAGTGGTACCCATTTACCGACCAGTTAAGGATAGACAGCTGGGTTGGCTGGAGCCCACGGCGAACCGATATGTGCTTAGTCCCTTGCTCAAGGGGATTTGTGAAAGCCTTGTGGCAGCGGGGGTTCGAACCTAGGACCGTCAGATCTTCAGTCGAACACCTTACCACTCGGCCATTACGGCACATTAATACACAGGTCCAGATGATAAATAGAAGGAAATGCAAGAAAGGGAGAATTTTAGAAATTTTGGCCGGAATAGAAGAAAGTAGAAAAATTTGTAGAAATATGTTTGGCCCTTAGAGCCCTGAGCTGGACAGGTAAGAACCGTCATTGGCAAATAACTAGGTAAATAAAACTTTGAAAAAGTATGAAAATGTTACTTCATATTACTGAATTAGGCCGTTAATTAATAAACACTAATTAGGCAAGTAAACTAACTAGTTGAATACATAGGTAAAGTTACATACGTAGACAATATAGTCCAATAACACTGTGTTAAAAATTTAGTACTATGTTACAAACAGGCTTAAATCTAAGCTAAGAAAATTGGCCAATAATGACCTTGAAAGACATCTGCACCAATGGCTAGCATGATTAATGACCTTACCTGTATGATTAATGTCCCTATATCTCCTCCAAAGATACACCTGTACAGACCATGTCCATTTGAACTCTCCTATACTACTTAGGATTTCAAGGCTACTTAGAATTTCAAGGTCATAGTTGTTACAAACCTTAGTTCGTAAACCACTTTAAAGCTAATTGAATTTAAAAGGCTAAGGGTATAGAAATTCATTGTGGCTACTAGTGTGTAAAAGCGCATAGCCAGTAGAAGCCAGAACTATTAGCTAAGTGAGCCAGAACCCGGGTTTTTATACTACTGGAATATAATCCATCCAGTAAATACAACATGTACTCTTAGCTTAAGTGAGGCAGTTTTTTTTGTTTTTTACCCAGTTTTATTGATTCATATATAATATGTAAGTTGGTAAGAAAAGTTGAAAAATACGTGATTCTTCAGTATACGCACACTTGACATTAAACTAAAGTGCACCCAATGCATCTACGTCCGTAGATGCACACTAGAATTTAGAGAGAAATATTTCTTGGACTTTCGCTGAATCTGAAAGGCGTCTACTTCTGTAGACGCACACTACTTCATTGGTATTCAGTTTAACTCTGAATTTTGAAAATACTTAAAAATAAGAAGAAATCGTTTAACTTGTTTATTTATCATTTAAGAAATCATCATTTAATAGTGCAAACTGTTATCGGAGGTGTACAAACAAGTGGCAGAGTTCTTTTTTACAAAACAATGCATCCTACAAATGATATTTTACTTTTGTTAAAAATGTGTAATGGAATGACTTAGATCTTGTGCTCAAAAGTGGTTAAAAAGTTGATTTCTAATTGGTCATCGCCCCAAAAGAAATCTCTACTGGAAACGGAATCTAACAGATCTTGTCGATGTTAAGCTTTACTTTTGATATTGTGTCCAAGCCATAATTAATTGTGATTGTATGATTGTTGAAATCAGAGTTGCCAGTCCCAAATAAGCAGTTTCCAACTAATACGAGAAGAAAAGCCTAAAGTTACTCCAATATTAACACAAGAGAAGGGCACTTACAAGCTTAGTTAGGATCAATCAGTCCAAATAATGATCCATTATACGTGAAGTGATAAAAATCATAATAATAAGGTAAATTCCAGAATTCCCCTTTCTGAAGGGACAGGTGTCCTTTCCCTCAGTGGCCCGGGTGCGGTCACCTTCCCCTTCCATTGCTGGAGATTAATAAGAACGGAGGAATCATAAAACTCTAGAAATCCTAGTGTAGGTGTAAAAGCGAAACTTATGATTACCGTGACTGGAATTCAACATCTCTAGCTGAAAAGAGTACACTAATCCTTGTCAGCAGTGTTTCAAAACCTTTTTCAGTGTTTAACAACATATATTAGAAGATGGTTTGACAAAATAATTGTATAATTAGGTTATACGTAAGAAATTAAAAGTAATAAGTACCTAAGTGTGTTTACTTGCAATAATTTGTGTTTTACAATGTTTTAGGGTCTTAATTTGTTATTAATCATGTTAACTAGTGTTAGTTAGGTCTAATTTATGTTAACTAGCTAATTATTACGTAAGAAATGAATTTTTGGTCTGTGATGCAACTTAGGCTCATATGAAAGAGAAATTTCTCCCATTTCCAAAAATGCAATCCCCACGTTTTAACTCTCAAAATTGAGTGAGTTATAAGCAAAAATGTTTTAGTAAGATTAGCCTTTATTTCCTAATCTTACTTTGCTTAAAAGGAAAGTCCAAAACCCAACATAAGTGGCTCAGCTGGGCCAGGAAAACCGGTGCCAGCCGGCACTGCACGTAGCGCACTTTTCCCCCCCCTTGCTGGTAATTATCCGAGATTCCAAGGGGTGGCCGCTTTCGGGTGGAGCTGCCGCGGTGGGCTTATTGCATAGGCAGCAATAGGCTTATCGCCGGCCTTGTCAAACGCCTCGGTTAATTGCGATAGCAATTATTCGGCGTCAGTTCCCCTCCCCAGTCAAATTTCACGCAAAATACTGACACCACTCCTAACCGGCGTAAGCCAACTGGAGTGGGGCGAACTAAAAAAAAAAAAGTCCAAAAAGGGGACTTCTAAAAAACCTTTGTACTAACTTCTTTCCCTCTTTCCTTTCTCCTTTCTTTGTCTGGGAGGTTGTCTACCTGCCAGACTACATGGCAGTCAGGTGTACTGCTGCTCCCTTTCTTCTTTCCTACGTACGCGAGGCTTGTCCTCAGGTGAACTTTTGTTGGGCCTAGTCCAACAGAGGGAGGACAACAAAAGTTCGCCTCAATAGAGAAAATTAAGACTAACATTTAACACATAGGTAAAGTTCGGAGGGGGCTTAATTAAATTCCCTCAGTTAAAATTATTGCAAAAGTTAATCAAATATGTCTAGTCAAATACGTAGAATATCAAGATTCTCTTTTTAAGTCTTTGAAATATACGTAGATTGCGTAAAAGTTGAAAATACAAGTCAAAATTTGCAGTATTTTCCCTTTGGTTACGTTTACATGTTAACCAAAATTTCGCAAAGTTTTGCAGAATTTCAGCACCCAAAATCCATCAAAAAAGGGTCAGTTGGGGGCAATAATTTCCAAATCTCATTAATTTTGGTCCTTAATGGCCCAGCTGGCTCAACCAGCCGCTGCAGGCCCTGTGCAAAAGATAGCAAGCTTCTAGAAAGTTCTAGAACTTTCTAGAAGCTTTAGGCTAAAATGAAAGGAGAATTCCGCCCCCAGTTTGCTAATGACCTGTCACCGAGCTGTCAGCAAAACTGTCAGCTCGGTTCCAAAAATTTCGAATCTAGTCAGTGTTCGTTTAGCAGTGGCCGAGAGCGGCCGGAATTTTACTCCCTCTCCCCCAGTGTGTGTTACTTCTCGGACCACAGGTGTGGTACGGGAATATAGTAACACACACTCCCCCATAAGACGCATTAGGACTTTTCTGGCCCACACTGGCCAGAAAAGGGCTGAGCTTTACACACGAACACTCCAACTTGAGGAGATGAATGGGTTTCTTATGCCCGGCTCAGGATCTGAAACATAGGACAAAATATTAGGATTTTTGGCCTTTTGAGCTTATTTTTTCCTTTATGTAATTGTTTTATTGGCTTTTTAGGCCTTATTTTTTATTATGATATTTTGGAGCCTTCATGGCCAATTTTTTATGAAGTTTTTGGGCCAGCGAAGCCCCGAACTTTTGCAGCATTTTGGGCCTAAGGCCATTCTTTAGTTCCATAGCATGTTTGGGCCTCCGGGCCAGTTTTCGTTTCCTTTTATTTTTATTATTTAAATCATTCCAAAAATCAAAGGCAGCTCATGTAAACCCCTCCTGTGCGATGGAGGTCTTGAGGCATGCTCATTTTTCTCTTCTTTTTATTTTTCTCGTTTTAATTCCTTTTCATTTACCAAGCCACGGCCTTTTTGGCCTAAAAATTAGTAGGCCTTTATGGCCAAACTATTCCCTTTATTGGTCACTTTTGGGGTTATTTTTTGTAGTTTTCATGGGACTATGAGTGGGACCCCTAACCCCTGATTCTGAGCTAGAGAGCCCCTTAATTACGGCTCTGAAATTACTAAGCTAGTTAAGAAAAAGTAACTCCCCACAGCCGGCAACTAGGAGTTGCCGGCCATGCTCTCAAAAACGCCGTATTGCACGAAAAGTTATACTGTCAGCATTATGTCTTTATTTCAGCGTTAGGTCGGCACTAAAATTATTAGGTCTTAAAAATCATAGGGTATTTCAAAACCACTTCTTAAAACCTGAGTCGTTCTATGTTTAATTTAATTAATTTTGAATTAGCCGTTTAAGAGGAATGGCCGGCTTCCTCAATTTTCGTAGTATTAATTAAGTGTGTTTAATTTAATCAACTGTTCTTTGTTGTTAGTAATAATTGCTTAGCAATTATTACTCACTGGCTTTCACCAAACTTCAAATCAAAACCTTTTCCAAAACTTACGAAGTTTAAGTTTTCCTACAAAAATCTTTTATGAGCAATCCTATGGAATTGCAATAGCTGTAAAACTCGCGCACAACAAAGTTCAAAGTTAACAAACTTCTTCACACAAATGAGCCTAAGTTTAATTTATTAGTTAGTCTAAGTAGCTAGATAATTATTAATATGAGTGTTTTGTACAAGTGAAGTGTGAATGTTTTGTATGGTTGAATGTTTTGTATGGTTGAAGTATGAATGTTTCGTAAGATTGAAGCGTGGATGTTTTGCAAGATTGAAGTGTGAATGTGTTATAAAACTTAGGCGTGAATGTGTCCCTAAAAAGTACCCAAGATGGTTATTCGGGTAAACTCCTCATGGAGCGTGAGGTTCCGAAATTAACCGAGATTCAAGGATGTTTGGTTGAATGGTTGTAGAATGTTCTGATTTGCATGTATGTGGAATGAATGTTTTTCTATGATTGTGGTGGCAACTCACGGAAACTCCCCTTGTTCGATAGGGGTTGTGAGAATTGTCAAATCAGTACGTACGAATGTTAGTCGAGTGAATGATTGTTGAAAATGTAGCTAGGCATATTGGGATAATCCAGGGATTCCAAGGCTCAACAAGTTGTAGTACGCTCTACCAATAATTGTCAAACAGTAAAGTGTGGTAAACTCTATATCAACAAAAGATAATGTTTTAAACAGCTCAAAATCTTAGTTAGACCGGATTACTTAATATGTAGTAGTTTACCGGTTCTCATCAGGTGCATGAGACCAACCTTGTGAAGTTTACCTTAGGATTCCCGTATTAGGCAGGAAATTGGTGTGAATGTGTATAAATGTGTGCTCGTTGTTGAATGCTTGCTGATCTGAGGGATATGAGTGTGACAAACTGTGTGAATGAGTACCTACTTCAGTGTTAGCGTAATATGCAAATTAGGTAGTTAATCTGGTCCAGGGTCACGGGGACCCCCAGGATAAGCCGACATTACCAGGTGGTCCTCGATTCGTCCACGTAGGTATGCCCGCAAGAAGGGAGTGGACGAATCGCAGATAAAGGACTTCGTGCTGGTCTGTTTCATCTGTCTAGAGCTGAATTTTGTTCCAAGATTTGTAATATAAATTAGCTAAGCTGTCCATTGTTTCGTATTAATTATATGTGTCAATTAGCTAGATCGGTGCCAGTAAATTTACCTCAAGTTAGTAGTTCTTGCAGTGCACTGCGAAATAACTCATACGTTTTGTCAACCTTTAGCATAAAAGGCAAAAGTTAGCTTTAATCAAATTGCAAGAATCATGTCAAAATTGTTATTCTTGTCCTCACTGGTTCTCGCTAACGGGGCAACTAATTTGGTTGCAGTTTGCATTTCTGCAAAGTATATTATCTGTACAGTTTAGACTTTTTATGTCAACTAGTAACTGCAAAAGGTAAACGTTTTACGTCGAAAATACTAGCCAAATCTGACTGTAAGCATCAAATTATACTCATTAATCAATGCAAACAAGCAATTATGGGATTTAATGGCACACACGGTGAATATCTTTACGTAAGCATCCAATAAACCTAAAAATCACATAAACAATAGTTAGTTAGAATATTAATATTGTGTAATTACGTAAGAATTGAAGATTATAACGAAACCATCTTCTAATAAACTTAAAAGGAATAATCTTGCAAATATGCGTTTCTACTCTTGTAAACTTGTTTTGCAGGAAACAGGTGCTTTCCTGTCGCAAAAGTCCTAACTGGCAGAAAAGCCTTTAGGCCTCAAATCTAATTATGCACAGACCGAATATGACTGTAAAGAATACATGTTGAATCGGCGATTTCCGGCATTCCAATGCAGGAAATCGCCCAAAAACTCATATTCGGCAAAACTTCATCTATATCAAGCCAATATCGCCTAATTAGTCACATTTCATCTCGCAAAAGCGGTCAAAGTGTGTTAATTCTGTTTTTTAGCAAAAATCTTAATTAGAATTAACTAAAGTTCTAATTTTCTTCTCTGAAAGCCATATAAGTGAGTAATAGTTGCTGGGTTTGATTCCCGCACTTATATTCTGAACTAATGGGTTTTAACCCATTTGATTCAGGTTCGCCGTGATCCTGTCCTGCCAGATCATTGTCAGTAGAGCCTGATCCAGTGGAACACTATTGAGATTGACCGGAGCCTGTGATTTTGTAGCCTGATCCAGTATTGATTGATTGATTGATTGACCTGATTCTCGTTGGCATAGTTCAGTACTTTAGAAGGTACATTGAGATTGGAATTCTGAAGATAGTAGTCTGAGGCAGAGACACTCGATCCGACAACCTGATCTATACTGGGAAAACCGCCAAAATCAACTGAACTGTTCGTTCGTAGTTACTAACCTAAAATATCGGTAACTTTCGATATCAGTGTAAAACTCATCTTTAAACTTTGCCTAAAAATGTGTCAGATGATCATTTCTATCCTATCCTGTTCAGGAACTGGTGTTCCTGCCCTGTCTCTGGTTTAGACCACTAAAAGTGAAATACAGTCAGATCCAAGGAAGAGGATTTAGTGAAGAGACTTAATTTAAAGCCTTTTAATTTAATTTATAATTATACTTGCAGCCATCTCCCGGTACCACCCCGCCCAGACCAACCCCTGTATTGTTCAGTAGTCCGATCTTCCGCAAACACTCGTGAAGCTGCAGGTGTAGCTTGACGGGATCACCCAGACTCCTAGACCGGAATTGTTATCACCGACACTCTGTTAATTTGTTCAATTATTTGTTATATTGAAGCTGTTTTGTAGTTTATTGGTTATAAAAGACGAATAGAAAGTAGTGCTGAGGATAATACACACACGACACGCAACACACCTAACGTGCCCAGTCATAATACCTGAAGAAGAGGACTACTAAATTAGTCTCAAGTTAACTGTTAACCGGTCAGACATTAATATAGTTAATCTATTATTCGGAAATCTCCAGTCCCTTAAAATAACTCTCCCCTACCAAGGGCTGGCAACTCTGGTAAATCCAGTAATCTGTGCCTTTTTAATATTGTAATTCAAATTGTTGTTAATAATTGCTGTGAAACTTTTTCTGTCCTCCTTTGTTATAAAGATAGCGTTCTTGGCTAATAAATTAATCTTGTTGCGTGCAAATCGTAACCTAAGCGACCCCACTTTTTGAAGTCAAATCAAATCAATCGAGTTTTCTAACTCAATCCAACTCAGTTCATTACAAATGGCATACTTGTAAAAAATAATTTTCCCGCCCCCTATAAGAGTTCCTCTTATTTTGCAAAATTTACATTCATTAATATTATCATCTTTAAAATCCAATTAATATTTTTTAAATTTTGTAACAATTTCATAATTTGTATTTATAATTGATAATTGGACAAACTTTATTTTATGACTGATATTTTAGTTTTTATGAACAATGGCTTTTCATATCACGACATTATTTTGTGTGTATAAAACTACAATTTTATTCTAAATAAGTAATTTCAAAATTCAGAGTTAAATAGAATTATCAATGTTATAATGTGCGTCTACGGAAGTAGATGTCTTTTAGATTCAGCGAAAGTCCAAGCAAGATTTTTCGATTCTAGCGTGCGTCTACGGAAGTAGATGCCTTGAGTGCACTTTAGTTTAATGTCAAGTGTGCGTATACGGAAGAATCGTCGAAAAATCTTTTGTAATGCTCAAATCGAAAGTGGGCTGTCAAGTTACAGATGAAAAGTCTTTCAATTATAATTTTTATAGAGTTGATCATAAAAGGTAGCTGTTTTAGTAGTATAGTGTACCCATTCGCACCCCACTCCCGGAGGGAGTGACCTTTGACCTATCTTCCTACCGAAATTAGCATAAGTCCTACCTTAACCTTTCATACACCTTAATACTAAGTCTTGCTTTAGATTTTTAAGAATTTTTTCCGACCCTCTGAGTTCTTCCCCTGGGGCTTGGGACCCGGCGTCGGCCCATTACCGGACACATACCTACCTACTTCCTACGTTCCTACCTAACTACCTACCAACACTACTTACCTAAACTAATCTCAACTAGTCAGGCGTATGCGATATTTCCGTATGTTTTGTTTTATTCTTTTTATGGTTTTCCAAGCGATTACTTACAGCAAAGACTTGTGCACAAAATATACAGTAGTCTTTAAGAGGACTGGTGGGATAAGGGGGAGCAGAGGTGGAGGAGAAGCTTGGTTCTCAGGGTTTGGGCGAGGCTGTCGGTAATTGGAATTTGTTTTTGGTCAATCATCCAAAGGTCAACCAAATCCGGCCCTTTCAAATTCCCAAAAAATGGTAATCCAAAACTTCCCTTAAATTTAAAAGAAGCCGATCTCCCATCCGCAATAGCTGTGTCGAATATGAATATTCTCAGTAAAATAATTTGTATTTAAATAAAGGTTAGTCTAGTAGTAGTAGTAGTAGTAGTAGTAGTAGTAGTAGTAGTAGTAGTAGTAGTAGTAGTAGTAGTCTACCTGCTCATCCATAATCTTTTCGATAAGTGGGTCGTCAAGGAACTGTTTGCAACGTTGGATGTGAGTATAGATCAACCTGTTTAACTCTGCCCTAATTAATGGTCTAAGTTCAGTGTAAGCCTCAACCTCAGATGTAGCCTCAGAATTTCCGTCAGTAAGGTACTCTTGGGTTAGTCTACCCATTCGTCGTTGGTATTTCTCCTCAGCCCGGCGAACAAGCTCATCCCAAAATTCTCCAATCGGTCTTATCTTATACTGGTAGAGTCACTACTTCTTGAGGACTCCGTACTTACATCTGACTCAGACTCATCAGTCCGGGTTTGCACTGTGAATATTTTGAACATGACGCTGGAGGTTGAACGCCCTTATGAAAGTCTGACCACATTCAACACACTGGTATGGTTTATTGTATTCGCTACTAGACATCTTTGTTAGAGTTAAGTATTGTGCCTGCTTTTATGTACTTTGTCGTTCGTGCTTTTATGTACTTTGTCGTACGTGCTTTTATTGATTTCGCTTGGTGCTTTTATGTACTTTGTCTTTGGTGCTTTTATTGATTTAGAGTCACTCAAAGCCTGCTCCGAGCTAACACCGAGTAAACACTGAGCATACACCGAGCTTACACCGAGCCGAGCCTTGTCAATAATGGTCGGGTTGATTTTCGAGTAATGTCGCAGAACAAGGACTAATTTACGTTTTTATTGATTCACAGTACTCGAAGTTAGTCATGTCTAGATTGGAAGGCCCATACAATAAATCATACCAGTGTGGTGAATGTGGTCAGACTTTCACAAGGGCGTTCAACCTCCAGCGTCCTGTTCAAAATATTCACAGTACAAAACCGGACTATGATGAGTCTGAGTCAGATGTAAGTACGGAGTCCTCAAGAAGTAGCGACTCTGATAGTAAGATAAGACCGATTGGAGAATTTTGTGGATGAGCTTGTTCGCCGGGCTGAGGAGAAATACCAACGACGAATGGGTAGACTAACCCAAGAGTACCTACCTGACGGAAATTCTGACGCTACATCTGAGGTTGAGGCTTACAACTAACTTAGACCATTAATTAGGGCAGAATTAAACAGGTTGATCTATACTCACATCCAACGTTGCAAACAGTTCCTTGACGACCCACTTATCGAAAAGATTATGGATGAGTTGGTAGACTACGAACATGAATTTTCTAATGAAGAGGCCCTTAAGCGAGCAATTGAAAAGAACGTCGACCTAGATACGATGGTACTACTAGAAAAAACAGAAGGTAACGTGGATGGGTCCGATTGAAAACAATTTAGATTAAAAACATAAATGGAGTAAGCTCAGGTATGCTCGGTGTTGGCTCGGAGCAGTATCGGTGTAACTTTGGAGTGACTCAGCATATAGAATTACGGTAGCGAAAAGTTAAGGTTAGGAAGGGAAGGACAGGTCGGATTCTATGAAATATCAAAAAAGTAAACTTCGAGTAAGATTGGTATAAGCTCAGAGTGACTCGGAGCACAAAACCTAAGTAGCTATGAAATTAGGGCATGACAGAACAAGTAAATGGAAAATCTATAAAAGTTGAGAAATAGAAGGGTCCGTGTAAGGCTTTAGTGACTCAAATCGGTGGAACTAGTTTGGACTCTACGCCAGTTTCAATCTCATCCACCTTTCCTTGGGACGACGCCACCCTAAGTTTTATTTTTATACACGGTCACCATATGTTATCCCCTGAGACCACGCAGAGTTAAATTTTACCTACCCTCCGGGGACAGTTTGCCGAGTTGGATTAATGACCTAATCGGTCGGTGCATTTGATCTTGGTCCCGTGGGGACCGCTAACTACCTTCTTGGGAATTGACAAAAATGTATAAAAGGAGCAAAATCGGAAAATGGATCAGTCTCATTCGTTCTACCGTGGTGGACGGTTGGTTTTAAAAGCTCTCTTTAAAATGTTTTGGTGCTGTTGGTATAGTGTCCAGGGTAACGACGTGGAAATTTGGGACTACAGTGCGCCATGCTACTTCACCCCGGAAACAGCTGTAGAATATTTCCTTGATTTTACCCTAAAATATTCAAAAGTGGGTGCTAACTTTATGAAAAATCAATCTAAATTCTACCTATGTGTACGGTCCAACGCCGTACATAGCTAATTCACTTTCTCTCTAATTTTGAGCGCAACTTCTTTCATTCTGGTTTTTCGAATTTTCACAACTGGCGGGTTTTGGCCGCCATACTTGTCTGTTGTTCGGGGCATCAATTTTGGATCTGTCTTGGGGTCACCCCCTTCCACTGTTGTAAGGTTTGTTGTAAAATCTGGTTTCTTCTGCCCCTTTGTAAAATTTACCTGGTCCTTGCCATAACTTTGTTTTGTTTATTTTGAAAGAAATATTTTGTGCTTTTTGTGAAAATTTCATATGCTTTGGAATTTTGGTTAATTTCGTATTCTTCGTGTAAAATAAACTCGTGTTAAATTTAGGGTTGTGTCGTCTTTTATTCAGTAGGTTAGCGATTAAGTAGGGGATGATCAGACATATTACACACTCACTCACGAACCTTTAACCTTTATTTAAATACAAATTATTTTACTGAGAATATTCATATTCGACACAGCTATTGCGGATGGGAGATCGGCTTCTTTTAAATTTAAGGGAAGTTTTGGATTACCATTCTTGGGGATTTTGAAAGGGCCGGATTTGGTTGACCTTCGGATGATTGACCAAAAACAAATTCCAATTACCGACAGCCTCGCCCAAACCCTGAGAACCAAGCTCCGCCTCCACCTCTGCTCCCCCTTATCCCACCAGTCCACTTAAGGACTACTGTATATATTGTGCATATGTCTTTGCTGTAAATAATCACTTGGAAAACCATAAAAAGAATAAAACAAAAAATACGGAAATATTGCACGCGCCTGACTAGGTGAGATTAGTTTAGGTAGGTAGTGTTGGTAGGTAGTTAGGTAGGAACGTAGGAAGTAGGTAGGTAGGTGTCCGGTAATGGGCCGACGCCGGGTCCCAAGCCCCGGGGGAAGAACTCAGAGGGTCGGAAAAAAATTCTTAAAAATCGAAAGCAAGACTTAATATTAAGGTGTATGAAAGGTTAAGGTAGGACTTATGTTAATTTCGGTAGGAAGATAGGTCAAAGGTCACTCCCTCCGGGAGTGGGGTGCAAAATCGGTACACTATACTACTTGCTTAATTGTATAGTAAAAGCTCTTGGCTCACGAACTAATCTGCGGAATACGGAAATTGGACAATATATACATAGAAGACCTTTGACTACGGTGAGATAATCAAAGGAATAAAATTTCAAAGTAGAATCCAATCTAAAACACAATCCAAAACGGCCAGGACTGGCATATCATCAAAAAGGAAGTAAGCTCTGCTAATTCAACTAGTCATACCGTTTTTATTCATGCGAGCGTTAAAGCATCGTTCCAGTCGACATGCCCTACATTGATTTCGATGGGCTTTGTCTACCGGACATTTTCCTTGACGAAAGCCTGACGCTTGGCAAATATACGTACGCTGTTTGTGTATCGATCTTTTGAAGAATCCAGAACAGCCTAAATGTTGTACAAATCAGCATATGTACAATAAGGCACACACGCACAGCCATTGCCACAGAATAAACCGTTCTCTTAGGCTAAGATAGCCCAGGATAACTAAAAGGAGGACGGACACGACACGACATGAATCAGGACAGCGACCATGATTGTCCCTGCTGGCTGATCCTTTATTATAGAAAAAGAGCAAGCCACTAGGAAGCTTCACTTCTTTATCTTTTAAACTGCATAACAATGCTTCAACGAGAATGTAAAAATGCTCCCACGTTTGGGTGAGGAGAGCAATCGTCAAAAAGCCTGTTTTGGGAGGTCACTAGCAGCCAATTAGATTCTGTTGCCTGCTATGGCCCAGTGGAAGGGGGACTTCTTCAGTCGACCCTTTCAGGATTCCAAGGAACATTCAAGTCAAGTAGTCTGGTTGGAGAACCGTTACGCAATAAAAGAGAAACCTAGTGGCTTTCTTCTTTTATAAGATAGCAGCACAGCACAGTTCGTGCACTATTGTTGGATCCTCCCTGTCATAAAATTCTGATTACTCAAGACAAAGCTAGCCGCTAGTGTAAACACAGATTGTGTCTCACCCAGGCACAATGTAGTTTCGCTGAGGCACAAAATGGTCTCACAGAGGCACAATTAGTTTCACCCAGGCACAAGAGGATGCTCCTTTCTGAAATTTGTGTTAATATTTAAGGAAATCATTACATCCATACACTAGAGCATACATGTAGTTTCTTTCGGTAAGATTTGTGCTGAATTAGCGGTACATTTTGCTGCAGCAATGTATATGCCGTAGGAAGATTAAATTTAATTAGCTTGCCTTTTGGTAGATGTTTCATTTATATTGCTACATACCAAAAATTAGACACAAGTTTTCCGATTCACAAGGAATGTATGGGGATCTGAAGTCTAAATAGATGTGAACTAGAGTTGGGACCGGTTCCACTAGAACCGGTTGGAACCGGAACCGGAACCAGAACCGGAACCGAACCGGAAGGAATTTTAGAACCGGAACCGGTAGGATTTGGAACCGGCCGGTTCCACTCTTAAAAATGGACTTGAACTAACTTTTTTGCAGGAGTTTAAATTTTGCAAAAGCTGGATTTTGTTTTTGTGGTTGCCATTCACTGTTGCCATTCATATTGTCTTTTTCAAGTTAGTGACTGAAATTGAAACTAAAAATCTAGTTTGAACTGAAACTAAACAAATTTAGACCTGAAGGCGAAATATGTAGGATGAGACTGATTAAGAGTTTCAAACTAAACGTGAAATGAAGGTACAATTATTGGAACTGAAACTGAAGCAGAATACCCTAAACTGAAAACGACAGCTTCAGCTTCCAGTGAAGGTGACACAAACTCACCGCCTTTTCAGGCGATCGAGGCACGTTTCAGGTTTCGCTGAAGCCGAGGCATAGAATTAAGAGAAATTTCAAATGTTTCTTTGAATCAACACTAGTGACATTATCCCGTCTGTTAAGACAAAAATTAAATGGTAAACATACTTGAAAAATTAGGAACAAGTAGTGTAAGGGAAAATTTCTACTTCCTTTATTCCGGAAGGAATTTCGTAATTTTTTGTTTTCATGCTTCTGATTTTTCAAATTTTGTTAAGTAATTTTGTGTGTATTACAAAATGCAGTTGTGAAAATGTCTGTAAATTAATTCTAACGAATTTTTGAAATATCTGTTCTAAAATTCCAATTGTAATTGATGAAAGACGGGCACTTTCGTTCAGACGTGAACGATACATCGCCGAACGAAAACTTTAACCAGCTTACATATTTGACTATTAACCTCATAGAAAAGATGAGAGCTCGATGGGATGTAGTCGGAAATTGAGTATCTTCTCAAAAAATCGGTAAATGGAAGGTGCTGTTGTCAGCACGCAAGATTTAAGCAACATTTTTTTAAAAATTAGTAAATTTTAGAGGAGTAGAAAACTTCGAAAGTTGAGTACTTATTTTCTTATTTTTAAGCTATCGGCAACGGAGACGAAAGTCAATCAAAGTTCAAATAATGGAACAGCATGTAGAGTAGCTATTTTGTGTAGCTAATCAAGCGACTGTACATTTCCTCGTTAAATATAACTTTAATATATATGTTCTTCTTTCCAATTTGGCTTTCAGCTTTTAAATATTTTAAATGCATTTAAATGTTTTGGAAACTATTTGCTTCTGACGCTGTACTCTTTTTAATGAAATAAAAATTTAAGCTCCAGTATATCTCAATTCTCAGCATGTTTTACTGAAACGTTGTGCAGTTTACAAGATTCTGTTCAGAAGGCGATGTCTGCATTTAGATGCACAGTAGAATCTCACCGTGAATTATCGAAACAATTTGCTCGACCATACTAAAGTTTAAATTTTTTTACAAGTTTTAGTGTATGTTGTGCAAATATTAGCAGCATTTGTAATGAGGCAAATTCAAGGTAAGGCAAAAACTTTAAAATTCTAAGTAAACAAGAAAGTTTAACTCAGTTGGTTATTATCGCATTACCTATTCCAATTGTTTTGCAGTATTGCTTCATAATTTTGATTGTATAACCCTTGCTGGGGGCCTGCATCCAATATTAAATAATGTTAAAATGTAACTATGAATTTTGTACCTGGAACCGGGAACCGGAAGCTAGAACCGGAACCGGAACCGGAACCTGTTTTGAAAATTGGAACCGGTCCCAACTCACAAATTTGAATTAAAGTAGGAATTTAGAATCGGAAACCTTTTCCTTGTTTCTTGTTTCTGTCGTTTGGAAAAAAAAGACTTTTCAGAAGGGTTGTTTAAATTTTCTCAAAAAATATAAAAATATATATATATATATATATATATATGGTTTTAGAATGTATAAGAACCAAAGTACCAAGAGTACACCAGTCACTTTTGTGTTATGTCTGTGTATAACCTACAAACTTCTTAAAAGTTTGTGAACAAATAACAAACAAATTCTTTTCGATTAATTAGTTTAGTTTAAACGCAAATATTACATTTTCGCATTATAAATCTTGCTTGGTATCAAATTAAAGTCAGAATCTATGTACACTTGGTTTTTGAAATTATTGTGCCTCAGTGAGACTAGTGCGTGCCTCAGGGAGATCGTTTTGTGCCTGAGTGAGACTTTTGTGCCTCAGCGAGACTTGTGCCTGGGTGAAACTCACTGTGCCTGAGTGAGACTAATTGTGCCTCAGTGAGACTTGTGCCTGGGTGAGACTGCACCTAAACACACACTTCTGTTCTGACGTGACTGAATCTGAAATACACATCAGAACGTCCGATGGAAAACTACGGCAAGGGCTACGACCGTTTTGCAAAGAGATTATCTTGCAGTATCTTGCAATCTCTTGCAAATGAGAAAGGCCACCTCCAAGCAGACAGCATGTGTTCCGTCGGCAAGCACTTATTGCTCATGATGTCACACAAATTTACTTTTTCAACTACTGTTACTACATATATATTCCTGGTACCAACCTGCTCGGAACGGTTCCACTGGAACCGGTAGAACCGGAACCGGAACCGGAACCGGTAGGATTTGTAACCGGACCGGTTCCAGTGTAATTTGTCTCAGATGATTTGAAAAATATAACCAAAAAATCAGTTTTCAGCCTGCAAATTTTCAAAATTTCTTTAGCCTTTAAATGTGAACTTCCAGTCAGGAAATTCTGAAAATTTCTCTATCCTTTGAATGTGGTTTCCTAGAAGTTTACTCCAATAAGTAAGAGTATAACTTTTCTTGTACATATGTTGGTAAGTTAAGCAATTACTTTTGAGCTTGTTTTTGGAGTCATCAACTTTGAAGCATTAATATTAATTGTCTACTTCTAGCTAAAAAACCATCTTTACATCAAAATATAGCTTACGATAGTCTTTTTCTAATAGATACCTGGAAACTAACCTTGATGTCTGAAGTTTTTACTGAATATTAGAATTGGTCATATAGATTTCCCCATAATCTCGCAGTGGAGACAACGATAACGAGAACCTGGCCGAAAACTGTCTTCAGATTTGTTTTCAGCAAACTCCGAACCTTCCTGTACTACATATACAACGTTTCAGGAAAATAACAGAAAAAACTTTGGTTTGTTCCTCTTAGACTAATATGTACCCTTTGGAAGCTTAAACTTTTAAAATTTTGCTGCAGATTGGCCAATAATTTGTTGAAATGCATCTGTGCTACATTTCAGCAAAATCGTTTACAAACTGGAAGTTACACAGAGGGATTCCTCCACTTTCCTAATACCGGCAGCCTGCATTGGAGGTAAAATAAAATGTTCAATAATGAATGAAACCGATTAATAATTATTGAAATGAATAAATATCTTAATTTCTAGTCCTATAGTCATTTTGTTTAAAATTTTTCAAACGTTTGGAAGTTTCTTTTTCAAAATTCTCAAATGGTGAAAAGTTGGAAAGGATTGCGAAAGGAAATTTTATTATTTTAACACTTTTCACGCATGTATGCAGAGTCACTTTTAACTCTCCCAGTTTTAACTCTTTTAATTCTTTTAGCGAATGCACAGAGTTAATTTTAACTCTGCCAACTTAAACTCTTTTAACGTTTATTTTTAACCCTGCAGAGTTAAGATTTAAAAACAGGAAGAGTAAAATTTAACAATGCGCATTCATGGAAAGGGTTAAAAACTTCCTCTCATCTATTCTACTCTTCCCATTTGCGAAAAGGACCTTAGTACACAGTAGAGTCGCAAACGTGGTCATTTTTACTGGAGTCAGGGCACCAAAATGAAAACTAACATTTTTTAAAAACATTGAGCTATTTCTAAAGGTTAAGTTAGTATAAACTAGAACGGTTGCCAGTTTAATGAAATTAGTCTATTCAAAATGAAGTACAAGACAAATTTGGTTTATTTAAACTTGTTCTATTGCACATTTTACCACCTCAAATTTGCTATTTGCCAACATCAATTAGATATTAGAATAAAGTTTATTGCGAAAACTGGAGATTTCACCGAAAACTAATTCTGCAGTTTTGAGACTGCATGTAAAGATCGAAGGTTTATGATTGAATAGTGTATCAGAAATTTCACAGGTCGCATATAATGAGGTGAATCGTGAATGTACTCGTTGTAAGCCTTAAATTATATGTAGATTTTTTCCAACTCCAAACATCGACAAAATTATATACAGGGTTTCAAAAACACGGCACAGATAAATAGACACCACCACCTTAAAATTAGTTTTGATGTTATTTACATTTATGATTTGTGCTGTGTAGCGCATTTATTTTTCGAAAGCAGATTATATAAGCTTTTCAATGAATTCAAGCTTAATATACTAGTCTTAACCTTATGTCTGTCTTATTAAAGAAACACTTGTTCACTTTTTCGAAATTTTTAAGTTTTTCGCTTTTTAGAGCTAACAATATCCCGCCAATTGCGAAAAATTGGATTCCAGGTATCTGTACTTGCTAAACCTGCCACTGCTTTAATGTAAAAAGCATGAATACTTTGAACTAGTGATGTGGATCGGATCGGCGGATCGGATCGGATCGACCGATCCGGGGTCGGATCGGATCGGATCGGATCGACAAATTTTCGGATCGGATCGGCCGGATCGGATCGGCTTGATTTTTCCGGATCGCCGATCCGGCAAATGAGGAAAATTTTGAAAATTTGTACCAATTTTTTCAAAATTGCAAAACTTTTTCGAAAAAATTTTCAAAATCTTTCCTGAATATTGTTCAAATGTAGAATTTTCTGTTGTTTATGTTTTTGATTTATGTTCTCTTTTTGCTTAAATAAATTTCTTAAATGTATATGAAAAAAGAGTCAAATGGAATTGCTCTCTAATATTTCCTGCTAATTAATTTAGTATTAGTATTATTAGTATGAGTATTAGTATTAATTCAGCACCGCTAACTACTGAGAGTGCCTTATTCTGATTTGATTAAAAGTTATCAACTAATAGGAACGTTGTCTGAAATTAGAAGGAAATTTATTGCCCAAGTGCGTTTGCACAGAAGAGGAAAGTTTGCAAAATCCGCCGGATGCACTTTTGTATATGCAATTGTACGACCAAAATTGTGTGTGCAAACTTCGGTGTCGTTTATTGTGAAACATGCCTTCAGAGCAAACCCCAACAATATATATTTTTTAGAATCGTCCTGAACTGGAGATTTAGAACAACCTACATATCGGGATTAAACCATGGAAAATATTTAATATTTAATATTTAGTATTAATTATTTAATTTAATAAAAACTTTAGTTTCTCCAAAATTTTACCACATTCAATATTTTGTATCCCTGATCGAATAGAGCTGTTCCAGTTGCATATTTTTGCACTTGCATTTGAATGATAGGGTATTTAAAAGCTAATTATGAGCTGGAACCAATACCTGAAAATGTACCAATTTCTCGAGTTCACTATTCATAAATGGAAGTTTTTGTGAAGTCCCAGAACAGGGCTCAGTTCTGGGATGTAGTTGTATTATAAAGGTTGTTCAGCTGGTCAACCTTTCGAGCCAAGACCCATAGGCCCATAACTGTTGGTGATGGAAAACATTTATATAAACCCAGAAAAATCTTGTTTTCGTGAATTTGGGAATCGAGTGCACTTGGGGAAATGATTGTATTATTAAACGTGTTCAGGTTGTGAAGAGCTTTTAAATGATAACATGTCGTGAGCATTAAAATATTTAAAATCCGGAAATTTTGAAAAACCGAAAATTGGGTGCACTTTGTTTGAAAAGGTTGTAAGTGCAAAAATATTTGATAATGAAAACTAAATCTTCAATGTGCATAAATTTTAGCAAACCTTTGAATATCTTAGATTTTCCGTAAATAAAACCCGGAATTCCGGATTTTCCCTGTTGTCTCCAATTCCGAATGATATTAAAACACATATATTGCTTGCTTATAAATTCGACCAAAGGTTGTAGGCACATTGTTTGTGCTCTTACACACTAGCTTCTTCAATTTCATCATATACTTATATATAGTTAACAGTTTTCACTGTCTTTTGTGTAGTTCTCACTAGATCTTAATCTCCCAAAACAAAGCAAATCGTTATTCTTCAAAGGTGACTACACATCATTCTGCAGCTGCAGTTTCTGATACGGACTTTCAGAATTATTCATATTCAATAAGATTCAGATGCGAAGTTTGATGAAGAGTTTTACAAAATACTGGGAAATCGGAAAATATAGCAATTTAAGTGTCTACAATTGAAAATTAAAATTATGGTCGGATCGGATCGGATCGGTCCGATCCGGGGCTGGATCGGATTGGATCGGATCGGATCGCCTGCCATTTGCCGGATCGGATCGGTAGATGATTTTGGCTGCCGATCCGATCCGATCCACATCACTACTTTGAACCCGCAAGATAGAGGATTGCGAGAAATTAACAAAATTCTTGGTCAATTGTCAAACAAAATAAATATGAGAACCAGCTAATTAGTGAATGTGGCATGCCGTGAATGCTTAAATACTATACGGTTGAACAAAATATTACCATGGTACACAGGAATGAGTTTCGGATTCAAACGTTTTACATATTCATTACAATCTTAACTTTACACTTTACACATTAAGGAATGAGTTTCGGATTCAAACGTTTTACATATTCATTACACTTTTTGACACATTTTAACACTATTAAACACAGGAGTAAAAATTAATTACTTTTTACACGTAAATTAATACCGGTTTCAAAAATCGGAACCGGTCCGAGCACTACCATATATTATATATTTTCGCAGTGTCTAGTTTGTGCGGTCTCTTTCTGCAACGTCACAACTTGCAATTTTGCTGACTTGCTCCTGCCTGAATCGGGAGGATACAGTTTTACCTATTGCAATTCAGACTTGAGTAATGTAATATTACATTTGATGTGCCTACTTGTGATCGGTAACAATTTTACGTTTTACAAGGCACTAACTTAAGGGGCGAGATGAGATACCGAAATTGTGCTGTACGAATTTTCCTCAAAGCTCAAAATACGTTTCTCGCTGCAGTTGACTGAAGCGGTGACTGAATGATCTAGCTGGTCTTTACAGATACGGAGGTTTTAATCACAATCACAAAAATTTTACACTTCCCTAAGATCGTATACTTTGGGTCGCCGACTTAAACAGAAAGTAATATGCTCTGCTGAAACAAGGTAATGACAATGGCACAAATAAAACCAGAGTAGCATATTTGTACAGTAACTCGGACTGTACCCTAAAAGTTTTCCTTCAGCCCGTCATATCCGCCTACCCTCAGCCTCAGTGCAAAAACTAACATCTGAATTATGCAAATTTACCGTCGCAGGCGAATATTCCGTAATGCTTTCCAGAACTCTTATCACCACAAACAGCACATGGAATGTCGAGCAGTCTTGAACCAGATCTTCCAAATGGTCGTTCAAGGTCTTCAATGTCGCCCATACTGCATCCAAACCATGAAACTAGCTTCCGGTAACCAAAGACAGCTTTTGCTGAGTACGCAAACGAGTCAAACTTTTGAGATAAAGTCCACGCCAAAGCAACAGTAGTTCCTTAATTGCCAGGAGAAATTAGATCTGGCACTTTTAGCTTCTTCAATTAGCTATTCTATCTCATCCTACAGCTTAACTATTATCTGACTAGAATCAAATGACAAACCGAACGTATTTATTTTAGGAAGGCATTCTAACTGACATGTGGAAATTCAAAGTGATAAATAGAAACATTGCTAAGCCAAAGAAAATAAAATTAATCCATATTACATAACAAATTTCCAATTATACATAAAATATACAAATAGGTAGGATTGAATAAACACTGCGTACACTTCGGCACTTGAAAACACAACAGCTCAAATAAACAACGTCATGTGAAGTTTATAATTAAACTGAAAGTAATATTATGCAGGTATTGCTACAACATTGTGCGTACAAAGTGCTATGTTTGCACAAATGCATAAGACTTTGTAGTAATGCCAATTCGTAGGTAGGCGGGAACTAGCTGCGTTAAGAAGATAAGTTTGCTTTAACTTTGGAACGTTAAATTTAAAGTAAAACACAATTCTGAAATCAGCATTCCTGGATGGTAAAGCTGAAATTAATATTGGGTTAATGCAACGTTTCCTCCATAGTTTAATGAGAAACTAAGTCGGAAAGTCTATTTTTCTTTCAACATGAGCAATTCGGTTCAGGGTTCAGTGACTAATCTCAATTATGAGATACACATTACACCAGTCAGTGTCAGTTAAAATCTGCTGATATTAAAAATGTACATAATGTGTATGTGGAAAGAAGCAATGTTTCGTAATTAACTAATATTTACAACTTGCAGAGAAGTAGTTCCAGTAGTGTTGTTCAGCGCGACTCAGAGTAAAGGCTACTTAGGCCAGTCTCATAGCGACTGAATGGGGACAAGATATACATTGGATGGATGGAATTAATACGCTGTGGAAATTAGAGTGTTAATGGAGAACGAAAGGAATAACTATATCCTTGGTAATCACAATTGGCGCAGAACTATTCACAGGAGGCAACACTGCATTGGTCATCCCACAAAGCTAAGCTTTTAATTTGTATAAGTATTTTAATATTCGATCATGAAACAGTAACAAAAAATAACTGTTTCTGACACTAGGCTTGGCGCGTGGAAGTGGAAGACCCCCGGGTCCTTTGTCCACTTAAATATGAATTAATTCATAACTTTAGTAATAGTAATCCAGTAATTAGATTCAGATTAAAGAGGAATTAGCACATAATTCTTTGGATAATCTACGCAACACTTTAGGCTGATCAGATTGCGAGAATGTAGTAATCTGCATCAATCGGCCGCAAACACGAAATTTTGGATCCTACGGATCCGCCGTGAAATTCAACATTCTATGACTTTCAAGCTGGAATTTACATCTCAAAATTCTCTGTTGTCGGCTGACAACAGGAAATTGATTATTATAGGAATGGTACCGAGGTACCTATAAACATCCCCCCAAATTGTATTTGTACTTATTCGAGATTTTCAAGGAGTTGGCCGCTCAAGGGGGGAAACCCCTTTGAATGGTGCTAACGGGTGTCCACGATGCGATAAAAGCAGCGTGGCCACTTCTGCTCCGGCAGTAGCCTTGCCTATGCCTCGGGTAATTGCGATATGCAATTATTCAGTGCCATACCGTAGCCCCAGTACAAAATTGGTATGGCACTACCCCTCATCGCGAAAGCAACTGGGGTGTGGCACTATTAAGGGGAAAAATTCGTAGGTAAAAACAAAGGGTTATAACTGGAAGAGAAGACACTGCTGCACTCAGAGTTGGAAGCGGGTACTCAGCAGGGGCGCCCCCCCCCGAAACCACAAATAAAATATTTATTGTCCGCAATTTCAAAAGCTTTCGCGCCGCCGCGCCTAAATTTATTAGGACTGCTTAATCTACGCTTATTTTTGCATTTGAAACCTTGTTTTCAAAAATTTTTAAACTTCTGGGGGCCCCCAGAGACCCCAAACTTTTTTGAGGTCCGCCCCCCCCCCTCCAGAAAAAATTTCCTATGAGCGCCACTTGTACTCAGTTCATGTAAAATATCAGTCTAACTTCTTTTTGGGTGCCTACTATGACATTTATAGGGATGCCAAGCGCCGGTCGCAGGCCCGACCCCGGAGGTCAGGTTCATTTCATGTTTTCTTTTAAAATCTAACAAAATTATGAATTCTGCATAGTGTCATTAAAATTGTGCCAGAAGAAGCACAGTAATAATTTTTATAATTATCATGTTACCAGGGGCCCGTTGCATAAGTTATTACTAATAAATTATTAGTGATTAGTTGATTACTGCAGATATATTAATGAGTAAAAGTTTTAATTGAGCCAACAAATTGTGGCGTTTTCGGTATTATTTTGTAGATAATGAAGTGGCTAATTCAAAAATGGCCAAGACTTTCAATAGTCTTGTTCTGTTGAATAGTTTTGATCACGCGATTTTTTAAGGTTATTACGTTGGCTCAGTCCGAATTGTAATTATACACCAGTTTTAAATATATAGTTTGATAGAGCATCTCAAAAGCTACAAAACGGCATATTGAATATCCCTCAGGCTGTTCCACAACTTTAGTTATTTTCAATCAGACTGCTAACTAATCAACTAATCACTAATAATTTAACTTTTATGCAACGGGCCCCAGGACTAAAATTGAACTGGTAGAAGGAACGCTGAGAAGAAATCAGCCTCTAACATTTTCAGCATTTTGCTTGCTTGCAGAGCTGTGCAGTGTCATACTCTTCCTACTTCAGACCATGTTGTGTCAGATATGAAAGACCGTCCACAGAATATCAGTAAACGTTACGCTTGTAAAGTTATCAACGACATATACATGATAATCTCCTTTCCTTTCATCAAGAGTACATAACAGTATGCCACCAGAAAAGCTTTTTATCAGAACAAAAGCTAAACTGTGTATGCTAACGGCACGGACAGATTTCAAAATTAGTCACAAGTCCACAAGCCACCATTACATTAGGTTTCATCAACGATTAGTCAAAAGCACAGCCCCTGCCTGTGACAAGTATACCACAAGTTCATTTTCCAGTTTCAGCGGCCGCAAGACACTATTTAACAAATTCGAAACTCCCTGCCGAGCAGAACTTCAAATTCCCACAAGTCGCAGCAGCACAGGTGGCATTCAAATACTAATTAATCAAAAATTAACACAAGTACTGAGCGATAATTAAACTTTCTGAACTTCAAAACAATTAACGATCAGATACATTACATTTTATTGTCCTTTCACCCCACTAATATTTTCTAACATTACACATTCTTTCTGATTGATTACAAATGCATTTGATTTTGATAATTATAGTTCATAATGCTTTTTGCGTTATTCACAGTCTTCTTTTCATTTTCTGACGCCTTCTTAAGTGCATCTGACTTATCCAAAATTGCGTCACTCAGCTTGAACGCTCTGACGTCATTTCAGCATGCTTGCCTGTGGTTTAGTGGCTTGTGACTTCTGGCCAAAAGTTGTAACTTGTGAACTTGTGACTATGATGACTCTGCTCTTGTGACTATGAGTATGCTCGGCTCACTCCATTATGTTAACAGAGATTAGAACAAATAGTGGCGTTACACGTATCTATTACGTACTCTTGTTTCTATTGATGTAAAAACAATAAAAAGTCAAATGACTATTATTAAGTTGGGTCCGTCTATCGCCATAATATCCGTGCTGCGCCACTGGTAGGTATGTACATAAAAACTTTAGTCACAGCAGCAGTATGGAAGCGGTGTTTCAGTTTCGTGACTCGTCTCACCGAGTCTGCTTTAATGGACTTGTTGCTAATCGCCATTCGTCAAATCCCAGCAAACAAAAGGTCGTATTCCACCCACTGCTTTCCAGCCCTTTCACAAAGTTATGGAAGGCAGAGTCCACCGTGGAAAATACACGTCTATGCAACCTTATCTCGCTGTCAACGGTTAACTTTTTCGAAGGACCAAATGACTGTAACTCCAGGCGGAACAGTTCTGCGGAATAGGCTGCCTCCAGCATGTCAAGCACATCGGCGCCTTCCTTAAGTACAACACAAATTCGCACAGTAGAAAAATGAAGATAAGCCAGTTTTATCAGAAAGGCCTTGGCTGAATATAATTGCAGCCATCTTCCCATATCAATGGCAGAGCATTCAGCTAAAACCGTGCTCAGCGAACAACCAAAATCCAAATGAGGCTCCGACATTTTCCTGGAAGGTCGAGGAATCAGCGATTCCCTCGCATTGGCTTCGCGAACACTCAAAATGCTTCCATCCTGTAGGAATTGAGTCACAACTTCATGAAACCGGGCTCGATTGAATGTATTCATTCGCAAGGAACGAACTGCCTTATAGTTAGCCCACAGGTGAACAGCTAAAAAACAAGTATATAACACGTCTGAGATTAAATACAAGAGGCAACCACGTATATATCACTCTAAAATATTGCTGAATTCATTAGCAGACAGTTCCGTAACCGCTTCTTAGCAGCACTTTATGGTAGCAATGGTTTTCACTCACCTCGCCTTGATTGTCAAATCCTCATGCACTTTTTATACCACGAACGTTTAGTACGTGTCAAACTTTCCCACCAGCCACATACAATTTGATACCCGTCTACAAGCTAAAGTTTTGCCAAAGTGGTTAACGTCATTACCATATGTTTGCAATTCATAACAGATTAGAAGCATACAAACCTGTTAACGTGATGAACAAGAGCCAAATTAGTAATGGCTTTCCAGTGATAACCGGAACCACAATTAAGCTGCAGATGAGGGCTGACAAATTAACTAGAGTTTCTTGACTGCCATCCTTGGCTGAAACGTCAGCAAGATTGTTACGAATGGCCTGATGCTGAGTTAACGCTGCTCGAGTGGCCCCACCCGCGACTCCTGGAACGAATAATATACGTATATACATACAATAGGGTTGGTCTTTCCGGAAAAAAGATTGCCAGAAAAAAACTTTTTCCGTTTTTTCCATTTTTTCGATATTTTTCCTTTTTCCGGTTACCCAAAAATTGCCCAATGTGTTTAAAGTTGCGCAATTTCATGTTTCTGCACACATATAAGCAGTTTTTGCCATATTTAATAGCCCCACAGGATTTACACGAGCGCTTTCAAATGTTCCAGTACGTATTGAGTACAGGAATCAAATATTTTCAGCAAGCTATACTTTGAAGCAAACTATAGACCTGCAGTTCTGTACGCCTACTACTATACCTACTGTTCTACTAGACCGGCTCTGAGGTTTTCCCAGGTAACACTCTTCGTAAAGTAAACAAATCCAGACGTTTTAACAGTTTTGGCTGAACAATCCACTGTTACACATGGAATTATTAACTCTACCGAAATGGTGCTCAGTCATAACAACCTTCAACAGCAAAAAATATAAACTTCCAAAATTAGCCCATGTTCATTAATATCACTTTATGACATCAGTAAACACTATATATATTCGACAGTTCCCTAATATTCTCAAATCATAAATTAGCTTTCAAAACATGTCCCGAATATTTTAAATACAATTTCGTCAGATTTAACATACACCCACCTATTATGCACCTCGGCAAAGGTTGCAAATAGTGCAAATTCGACGAAAAAGTTCAAGAACAGGGGCGTAGGAAGGGGAGGGCCAGAGGGGGGATTTCCCTTCCCCGAAACCAATTTACCCCCCCCCCCCCCGGAAAAATTGCCTTGTCAGAAAAAATTTTATAACATTTTCGCGACGTAGGCGCGAATTTTATTAATTAATTCAGGAAAAATTATTTGCACATCAAAATACACTGCTAAATTTTCTAACAGTTTTACAAAATTTGCTCTGAAAAACTAGGTTTCACCCCTGCCATATTCTAAAAAGGCTGGCTTTTAGCTTGGGGCTGCCGCCCCAGAACCCCGAATGTTTTAGTTAAAAATCGAAGATTTTGCACATTTTGGCCGATTTTTCGACCATCTCCGATTCTGCTCATTTTGTTGTTGTTGTTGTTGTTGTTGTTATTGCCGGGCTACTGATATTGCCGATATTTTGTTGTACGATTGATATTTTTAACGAGTTTTTGAAATGAAGGTCGGATCTCTTACGGTTAGCGAGGAATTTCACCTCAAAGTTGATGTCAGTATGTGTTAAACATAGGAAACTGAAAAAGTGATGGTTTTTTCCGTGCGTAAGAGAAATCTCGCGAACGACAAAACAGAGCACTTCAACGTCCATCTTATATCATAAATACAATCTCGAAGGGTGATTTTTAGGAAGCAGAATATTAATTTAGGCCTTCCAAAAATTTTTAATTAACTTTTAAGTTTCCGAACAGCCAAATTTGACTGTTTTGCAATGTTAAAATTGGGGGTCAGCAACTTTGATGAAAAATTCTGAAAGCGGTAAAGCCTAATTAAAAACAAGTAGGAAAAATGCTCCTTGCAGTCGCATGAAAAAGTTAATATGAGCTATGATGGTCAACATTTAAATGTGTCAAGGACAAGATTTAAAATGTTTAATATGAGCCAACATCTAAATAAGTAGAGGACAAGATGTAAACGGCTAATATGAGCCGCTACGTTTCTCTCGGGCTCATATTGACGCTCATTTAGCTCTTGCTTACTTTTAATCCAACACTGAAATGGCTTGCATGAATAAGGACGCATAAACATTAATTTTGCAAAGCTGTACGTAAATGTTTTCTTCTCCACAGCTACATCCAAGTATATACACATTTAAGGCCACCATATAAGTCAACAAAACGAAACCGAAGTCCAATCTAATGAAGAAACGAAAATGTGGAACTTATGTTGTGAAATCTTGAGAAATCACATTTGAAGTTATCATCGCAATCATCACATAAATTCAATATACTCCCAAGCCAATCAAATCGTTTATAAACACTGATGCTTATATGCTAACCGTAAACTGTATCTATGTTTGCTATTTTAGTCGCGTCAATATGAGCCCAAGAGAAACGTAGCGGCTCATATTAACCGTTTACATCTTGTCCTCTGCTTATTTAGATGATGGCTCATATTAAACATTTTAAATCTTGTCCTTGACACACTTAAATGTTGACCATCATAGCTCATATTAACTTTTTCATGCGACTGCAAGGAGCATTTTTCCTACTTGTCCTCCGTCTAGTTTTTGGGAACGCTGCCATAACTATGGTAGCAGCAATCACAAATTCCGTGTATGCAAGACTTCAGCCTTCCAACTATCTCCAGTAGCTTGAACCAGGAACTGGTTCAACGTTGAACCAGTTGAACCAGATCTGGCCAGCCATGGGTCGGATGCATGCCCATAACCTTTTATGCAAACTTTAACACCGACCACTGGTGAATGGTCCCCCATGTAACACCACCAGTGAATTCCCCCATAACCTTTGTATGCAAAATTTCAACCTTCCAACTATCTCTAGTAGCTTGAACCAGGAACTGGTTCAACTTTTGAACCATTTGACCAATCTTTCACCAGGATCGAATTTAAAAACACACTTGCTGGGGCAGTTGAACCGGGGGGGAGATCTGGCCAGCCATGGGTCGGATCACCAAAGTATAGCACCACCAGTGAATTCCCCATGCCCAATCTCTTCTACTTGAAATCGTTTTTCTCGTATTACATGATTTTCAATTTTGTGAACAGATTCAACGGCCCATAGAAAAATTCCTTTCATACTATTTAATATTAGCCAATACCCAGTTTATTTCGATCTGGTTCATTTTATAGTGGTCAAAAATGGAAAAATGTCCGAAAATTTGAAAATATCTGGCATAATAGGTTATTGGCTGGGGAGTATTCACTTAGTATGTTTGACCGATCCATCGCCGTTGTCAAAGTTGAACCAGTTCCTGGTTCAAGCTACTGGAGATAGTTGGAAGGCTGAAATTTTGCATACAAAGGTTATTGGGCATGGGGAATTCACGGTGGTGTACTTGGTGATCAGACCCATGGCTGGCAGATCTGGTTCAACTGGTTCAAAATTGAACCAGTTCCTGGTTCAAGCTACTGGAGATAGTTGGAAGGCTGAAATTTTGCATACAAAGGTTATCGGGCATGGGGAATTCACTGGTGGTGTTACTTTGGTGATCCGACCCATGGCTGGCCAGATCTGGTTCAAAGTTGAACCAGTTCCTGGTTCAAGCTACTGGAGATAGTTGGAAGGCTGAAATTTTGCATACAAAGGTTATTGGGCATGGGAATCACTGGTGGTGTTACTTTGGTGATCCGACCCATAGCTGGCCAGATTGGTTCAACTGGTTCAAAGTGAACCAGTTCCTGGTTAAGCTACTGGAGATAGTTGGAGGTTGAAATTTTGCATACAAAGTTTATTGGGCATGGGGAATTCACTGGTGGTGTTACTTTGGTGATCCGACCCATGGCTGGCCAGATCTGGTTCAACTGGTTCAACGTTGAACCAGTTCCTGGTTCAAGCTACTGGAGATAGTTGGAAGGCTGAAGTCTTGCATACACGGAATTTGTGATTGCTGCTACCATAGTTATGGCAGCGTTCCCAAAAACTAGACGGAGGACAAGTAGGAAAAATGCTCCTTGCAGTCGCATGAAAAAGTTAATATGAGCTATGATGGTCAACATTTAAGTGTGTCAAGGACAAGATTTAAAATGTTTAATATGAGCCATCATCTAAATAAGCAGAGGACAAGATGTAAACGGTTAATATGAGCCGCTACGTTTCTCTTGGGCTCATATTGACCGACTAAAATAGCAAACATAGATAAGTTTACGGTTAGCATATAAGCTCAGTGTTTATAAACGATTTGATTGGCTTGGGAGTATATTGAATTTATGTGATGATTGCGATGATAACTTCAAATGTGATTTCTCAAGATTTACAATATAAGTTCCAATTTTCGTTTCTTCATTAGATTGGACTTGGTTTCGTTTTGTTGACTTATATGGTGGCCTTAAATGTGTATATACTTGGATGTAGCTGTGGAGAAGAAAACATTTACGTACAGCTTTGCAAAATTAATTTTATGCGTCCTTATTCATGCAAGCCATTTCAGTGTTGGATTAAAAGTAAGCAAGAGCTAAATGAGCGTCAATATGAGCCCGAGAGAAACGTAGCGGCTCATATTAGCCGTTTACATCTTGTCCTCTACTTATTTAGATGTTGGCTCATATTAAACATTTTAAATCTTGTCCTTGACACATTTAAATGTTGACCATCATAGCTCATATTAACTTTTTCATGCGACTGCAAGGAGCATTTTTCCTACTTGTTTTTAATTAGGCTTTACCGCTTTCAGAATTTTTCATCAAAGTTGCTGACCCCCAATTTTAACATTGCAAAACAGTAAATTTGGCTGTTCGGAAACTAAAATTAATTAAAAATTTTGGAAGGCCTAAATTAATATTTGCTTCCTAAAAATCACCTTCGAGATTGTATTTATGATATAAGATGGACGTTGAAGTGCTCTGTTTTGTGTTCGCGAGATTTCTCTTACGCACGGAAAAAACCATCACTTCAGTTTCCTAGTTTAACAATACTGCATCAACTTTGAGGTGAAATTTGTAACCGTAAGAGATCCGACCTTTCAAAAACTCGTTAAAAATCAATGCACAAAATATGAATATCAGTAGCCGGAATAACAAAAAAAAAACAACAACAAAATAGCAGAATCGGAGTTCGAAAATCGGCCAAAATTGCAAAATCTTCGATTTTTACTAAACATGGGGTTTGGGGCGGGATAAAGCCTTTTTAGAATATGGCAGGGGTGAAACCTAGTTTCAGGCAAATTGTAACTTTAGAAAATTTGAGTGTATTTTGATGTGCAAATAATTTTCCTGATTTTAATAAAATTCGCGCTACGTCGCGAAAATTATAAAATTTTTTCGACAAGGCAATTTTTCCGGGGGGGGGGGGGTAAATTGGTTTCGGGAAGGAAATCCCCCTCTGGCCCTCCTTCCTACGCCCTGTTCTGAACTTTTTCGTCGAATTTGCACTTTTGCAACCTTTGCCGAGGTGATAATAGGTGGGTGTATGTTAAATCTGACGAAATTTATTTAAAATTTGGACATTTTTGAAGCTAATTTATGATTTGAGAATTTAGGGAATTCGATATATATAGTGTTTCTGATTATAAAGTGATTTAATGAATGGGTAATTTTGGAAGTTTATATTTGCTGTTGAAGGTTGTTATGACTGAGCAATTTCGGTAGAGTTAATAATTCCATGTGTAACAGTGGATTGTTCGCCAAAACTTTAAAACGTTGGATTTGTTTACTTTACGAAGAGTGTTACTGGGAAAACAGAGCCGGTTATAGAAAGTAGGTATAGTAGTAGGGTAACTAGGTTATAGTTGCAAGTATAGCTGTGAAAATTGATTCTTATAATACGTATGGAACATTTGAAAGGCTCGTGTAAATCTGTGGGGCTATTAAATATGGCAAAAACTGCTTATATGTGTGCAGAAACTAAATGCGAACTTAAACATTGGGCAATTTTGGGTAACCGGAAAAAGGAAAAATATCGAAAAAATGGAAAAAACGGAAAAAGTTTTTTTCTGGCAATCTTTTTCCGGAAAGACCAACCCTATTGTATGTATATACGTATATTATTCGTTCCAGGAGTCGCGGGTGGGGCCACTCGAGCAGCGTTAACTCAGCATCAGGCCATTCGTAACAATCTTGCTGACGTTTCAGCCAAGGATGCAGTAGAAACTCTAGTTTTTGTCAGCCCTCTCTCAGCTTAATTGTGGTTCGGTTATCACTGGAAAGCCATTACTAATTTGCTCTTGTTCATCACGTTAACAGGTTTGTATGCTTCTAATCTGTTATGAATTGCAAACATATGGTAATGACGTTAACCACTTTGGCAAAACTTTAGCTTGTAGACGGGTATAAATTGTATTGGCTGGTGGGAAAGTTTGACACGTACTAAACGTTCGTGGTATAAAGTGATAGGATTTGACAATCAAGCGAGGTGAGTGAAAACCATGCTACCATAAAGTGCTGCTGAAGCGGTTACGGAACTGTTGCTAATGAATTCAGCAATATTTTAGAGTGATTTACTGGTTGCCTCTTGTATTTAATCTCAGACGTGTTATATACTTGTTTTTTAGCTGTTCACCTGTGGGCTAACTCTAAGGCAGTTCGTTCTTGTGATGAATCTTCAATCGAGCCCGGTTTCATGAAGTTGTGACTCAATTCCTACAGGATGGAAGCATTTTGAGTGTTCGCGAAGCCAATGCGAGGGAATCGCTGATTCCTCGACCTTCCAGGAAAATGTCGGAGCCTCATTTGGATTTTGGTTGTTCGCTGAGCACGGTTTTAGCTGAATGCTCTGCCATTGATATGGGAAGATGGCTGCAATTATATTCAGCCAAGGCCTTTCTGATAAAACTGGCTTATCTTCATTTTTCTACTGTGCGGAATTTGTGTTGTACTTAAGGAAGGCGCCGATGTGCTTGACATGCTGGAGGCAGCCTATTCCGCAGAACTGTTCCGCCTGGAGTTACAGTCATTTGGTCCTTCGAAAAAGTTAACCGTTGACAGCGAGATAAGGTTGCATAGACGTGTATTTTCCACGGTGGACTCTGCCTTCCATAACTTTGTGAAAGGGCTGGAAAGCAGTGGGTGGAATACGACCTTTTGTTTGCTGGGATTTGACGAATGGCGATTAGCAACAAGTCCATTAAAGCAGACTCGGTGAGACGAGTCACGAAACTGAAACACCGCTTCCATACTGCTGCTGTGACTAAAGTTTTTATGTACATACCTACCAGTGGCGCAGCACGGATATTATGGCGATAGACGGACCCAACTTAATAATAGTCATTTGACTTTTTATTGTTTTTACATCAATAGAAACAAGAGTACGTAATAGATACGTGTAACGCCACTATTTGTTCTAATCTCTGTTAACATAATGGAGTGAGCCGAGCATACTCATAGTCACAAGAGCAGAGTCATCATAGTCACAAGTTCACAAGTTACAACTTTTGGCCAGAAGTCACAAGCCACTAAACCACAGGCAAGCATGCTGAAATGACGTCAGAGCGTTCAAGCTGAGTGACGCAATTTTGGATAAGTCAGATGCACTTAAGAAGGCGTCAGAAAATGAAAAGAAGACTGTGAATAACGCAAAAAGCATTATGAACTATAATTATCAAAATCAAATGCATTTTTAATCAATCAGAAAGAATGTGTAATGTTAGAAAATATTAGTGCGGTGAAAGGACAATAAAATGTAATGTATCTGATCGTTAATTGTTTTGAAGTTCAGAAAGTTTAATTATCGCTCAGTACTTGTGTTAATTTTTGATTAATAGTATTTGAATGCCACCTGTGCTGCTGCGACTTGTGGGAATTTGAAGTTCTGCTCGGCAGGGAGTTTCGAATTTGTTAAATAGTGTCTTGCGGCCGCTGAAACTGGAAAATGAACTTGTGGTATACTTGTCACAGGCAGAGGCTTTGCTTGTGACTAATCGTTGATGAAACCTAATGTAACGGTGGCTTGTGGAGTTGTGACTAATTTTGAAATCTGTCCGTGCCGTTAGCGTACACAGTTTAGCTTTTGTTCTGATAAAAAGCTTTTCTGGTGGCATACTGTTATGTACTCTTGATGAAAGGAAAGGAGATTATCATGTATATGTCGTTGATAACTTTACAAGCGTAACGTTTACTGATATTCTGTGGACAGTCTTTCATATCCGACACAACATGGTCTGAAATAGGAGAGTATGACACTGCACAGCTCTGCAAGCAAGCAAAATGCTGAAAATGTTAGAGCTGATTTCTTCTCAGCGTTCCTTCTACCAGTTCAATTTTAGTTCTGGGGCCGGTTGCATAAAAGTTAAATTATTAGTGATTAGTTGATTAGTTAGCAGTCTGATTGAAAATAACTAAAGTTGTGGAACAGCCTGAGGGATATTCAATATGCCGTTTCGTAGCTTTTGAGATGCTCTATCAAACTATATATTTAAAACTGGTCGGTGTATAATTACAATTTGGACTGAGCCAACGGAATAACCTTAAAAAATTCGTGTGATTAAAACTATTCAACAGAACAAGACTATTGAAAGTCTTGGCCATTTTTGAATTAGCCAGTAGCCACTTCATTATCTACAAAATAATACCGAAAACGCCACAATTTGTTGGCTCAATTAAAACTTACTCATTAATATTGCTGCAGTAATCAACTAATCACTAATAATTTATTAGTAATAACTTTTATGCAACGGGCCCCTGGCAACATGATAATTATAAAAATTATTACTGTGCTTCTTCTGGCACAATTTTAATGACACTATGCAGAATTCATAATTTTTGTTATATTTTAAAAGAAAACATGAAATGAACCTGACCTCCGGGGCCGGGCCTGCGACCGGGGCTCGGCATCCCTATTAATGTCATAGTAGGCACCCAAAAAGAAGTTAGACTCTGATATTTTACATGAACTGAGTACTTGATATTTCACATGAACTGAGTACAAGTGGCGCTCATAGGAAATTTTTTCTGGAGGGGGGGCAGACATCAAAAGTTTGGGGTCTCTGGGGGCCCCCAGAAGTTTAAAAATTTTTGAAAGCAAGGTTTCAAATGCAAAAATAAGCGTAGATTAAGCAGTCCTAATAAATTTAGGCGCGGCGGGCAACTTTGAAATTGCGGACAATAAATTTTTTATTTGTGGTTTCGGGGGGGGCGCGCCCTACTGAGTACCCGATTCCAACTCTGAGTGCAGCAGTGTGTTCTCTTCCAGTTATAACCCTTTGTTTTTTCCTACGTATTTTTCCCCTTAATAGTGCCACACCCCGGTTGCTTTCGCGATGAGGGGTAGTGCCATACCAATTTTGTACTGGGGCTACGGTATGGCACTGAATAATTGCATATCGCAATTACACGAGGCATACGCACAGGCTACCCCGGAACACACACACGCACCACACACATCGCATCGTGGCACCCGTTAGCACCATTCAAGGGGTTTCCCCCTGAGCAGCCAACTCCTTGAAAATCTCGAATAAGTACAAATACAATTTGGGGGGATGTTTATAGGTACCTCGGTACCATTCCTATAATAATCAATTTCCTGTTGTCAGCCGACAACAGAGAATTTTGAGATGTAAATTCCAGCTTGAAAGTCATAGAATGTTGGAATTTCACGGCGGATCCGTAGGATCCAAAATTTCGTGTTTGCGGCCGATTGATGCAGATTACTACATTCTCGCAATCTGATCAGCCTAAAGTGTTGCGTAGATTATCCAAAGAATTATGTGCTAATTCCTCTTTAATCTGAATCTAATTACTGGATTACTATTACTAAAGTTATGAATTAATTCATATTTAAGTGGACAAAGGACCCGGGGTCTTCCACTTCCACGCGCCAAGCCTAGTGTCAGAAACATTTATTTTTTGTTACTGTTTCAGTGATCGAATATTAAAATACTTATACAAATTAAAAGCTTAGCTTTGTGGGATGACCAATGCAGTGTTCCTCCTGTGAATAGTTCTGCGCCAATTGTGATTACCAAGGATATAGTTATTCCTTTCGTTCTCCATTAACACTCTGAATTTCCACAGCGTATTAATTCCATCCATCCAATACGCCAATATCTTGTCCCCATTCAGTCGCTGTGAGCCTGTCCTAGTAGCCTTTACTCTGAGTCATAGCGCTGAACAACACTACTGGAACTACTTCTCTGAAGTGTGCAAATATGTAGTTAATTACGAAACATTGCTACCTTCCACATACACATTACGTACATTTTTAATATCAGCAGATTTTAACTGACACTGACTGAGATGTAATGTGTATCTCATAATTGAGATTAGTCACTGAACCCTGAACCGAATTGCTCATGTTGAAAGAAAAATAGACTTTCCGACTTAGTTTCTCATTAAACTATGGAGGAAACGTTGCATTAACCCAATATTAATTTCAGCTTTACCATCCAGGAATGCTGATTTCAGAATTGTGTTTCACTTTAAATTTAACGTTCCAAAAGTTAGAAGCAAACTTATCTTCTTAACGCAGCTAGTTCCCGCCTACCTACGAATTGGCATTACTACAAAGTCTTATGCATTTGTGCAAACATAGCACTTTGTACGCACAATGTTGTAGCAATACCTGCATAATATTACTTTCAGTTTAATTATAAACTTCACATGACGTTGTTTATTTGAGCTGTTGTGTTTTCAAGTGCCGAAGTGTACGCAGTGTTTATTCAATCCTACCTATTTGTATATTTTATTTATAATTGGAAATTTGTTATGTAATATGGATTAATTTTATTTTCTTTGGCTTAGCAATGTTTCTATTTATCACTTTGAATTTCCACATGTCAGTTAGAATGCCTTCCTAAAATAAATACGTTCGGTTTGTCATTTGATTCTAGTCAGATAATAGTTAAGCTGTAGGATGAGATAGAATAGCTAATTGAAGAAGCTAAAAGTGCCAGATCTTAATTTCTCCTGGCAATTAAGGAACTACTGTTGCTTTGGCGTGGACTTTATCTCAAAAGTTTGACTCGTTTGCGTACTCAGCAAAAGCTGTCTTTGGTTACCGGAAGCTAGTTTCATGGTTTGGATGCAGTATGGGCGACATTGAAGACCTTGAACGACCATTTGGAAGATCTGGTTCAAGACTGCTCGACATTCCATGTGCTGTTTGTGGTGATAAGAGTTCTGGAAAGCATTACGGAATATTCGCCTGCGACGGTAAATTTGCATAATTCAGATGTTAGTTTTTGCACTGAGGCTGAGGGTAGGCGGATATGACGGGCTGAAGGAAACTTTTAGGGTACAGTCCGAGTTACTGTACAAATATGCTACTCTGGTTTTATTTGTGCCATTGTCATTACCTTGTTTCAGCAGAGCATATTACTTTCTGTTTAAGTCGGCGACCCAAAGTATACGATCTTAGGGAAGTGTAAAATTTTGTGATTGTGATTAAAACCTCCGTATCTGTAAAGACCAGCTAGATCATTCAGTCACCGCTTCAGTCAACTGCAGCGAGAAACGTATTTTGAGCTTTGAGGAAAATTCGTACAGCACAATTTCGGTATCTCATCTCGCCCCTTAAGTTAGTGCCTTGTAAAACGTAAAATTGTTACCGATCACAAGTAGGCACATCAAATGTAATACTACATTACTCAAGTCTGAATTGCAATAGGTAAAACTGTATCCTCCCGATTCAGGCAGGAGCAAGTCAGCAAAATTGCAAGTTGTGACGTTGCAGAAAGAGACCGCACAAACTAGACACTGCGAAAATATATAATATATGGTAGTGCTCGGACCGGTTCCGATTTTTGAAACCGGTATTAATTTACGTGTAAAAAGTAACTAATTTTTACTCCTGTGTTTAATAGTGTTAAAATGTGTCAAAAAGTGTAATGAATATGTAAAACGTTTGAATCCGAAACTCATTCCTTAATGTGTAAAGTGTAAAGTTAAGATTGTAATGAATATGTAAAACGTTTGAATCCGAAACTCATTCCTGTGTACCATGGTAATATTTTGTTCAACCGTATAGTATTTAAGCATTCACGGCATGCCACATTCACTAATTAGCTGGTTCTCATATTTATTTTGTTTGACAATTGACCAAGAATTTTGTTAATTTCTCGCAATCCTCTATCTTGCGGGTTCAAAGTAGTGATGTGGATCGGATCGGATCGGCAGCCAAAATCATCTACCGATCCGATCCGGCAAATGGCAGGCGATCCGATCCGATCCAATCCGATCCAGCCCCGATCGGACCGATCCGATCCGATCCGACCATAATTTTAATTTTCAATTGTAGACACTTAAATTGCTATATTTTCCGATTTCCCAGTATTTTGTAAAACTCTTCATCAAACTTCGCATCTGAATCTTATTGAATATGAATAATTCTGAAAGTCCGTATCAGAAACTGCAGCTGCAGAATGATGTGTAGTCACCTTTGAAGAATAACGATTTGCTTTGTTTTGGGGAGATTAAGATCTAGTGAGAACTACACAAAAGACAGTGAAAACTGTTAACTATATATAAGTATATGATGAAATTGAAGAAGCTAGTGTGTAAGAGCACAAACAATGTGCCTACAACCTTTGGTCGAATTTATAAGCAAGCAATATATGTGTTTTAATATCATTCGGAATTGGAGACAACAGGGAAAATCCGGAATTCCGGGTTTTATTTACGGAAAATCTAAGATATTCAAAGGTTTGCTAAAATTTATGCACATTGAAGATTTAGTTTTCATTATCAAATATTTTTGCACTTACAACCTTTTCAAACAAAGTGCACCCAATTTTCGGTTTTTCAAAATTTCCGGATTTTAAATATTTTAATGCTCACGACATGTTATCATTTAAAAGCTCTTCGGGGGGGGGGGGGGGCAACCTGAGCACGTTTAATAATACAATCATTTCTCAAAGTGCACTCGATTCCCAAATTCACGAAAACAAGATTTTTCCGGATTTAAATGTTTTCCATCACCAACAGTTATGGGCCTATGGGTCTTGGCTCGAAAGGTCTTGACCAGCTGAACAACCCTTATAATACAACTACATCCCAGAAATGAGCTGTGTTCTCGGACTTCACAAAAACTTCCATTTATGAATAGTGAACTCGAGAAATTGGTACATTTTCAGGTATTGGTTCCAGCTCATAATTAGCGTTTAAATAATACCCTGTCATTCAAATGCAAGTGCAAAAATATGCAACTGGAACAGCTCTATTCGATCATAGATGCAAAATTTTGAATGCGGTAAAATTTTGGAGAAACTAAAGTTTTTAATAAATTAAATAATTAATATTAAATATTAAATATTTTCCATGGTTTAATCCCAATATGTAGATTGTTCTAAATCTGCAGTTCAGGACGATTCTAAAAAAATATATTTTTGGAGTTTGCTCTGAAGGCATATTAAATAAACGACACCGAAGTTTGCTCACACAATTTTGGTTGTACAATTGCATACACAAAAGTGCGTCCGGTGGATTTTGCAAACTTTCCTCTTCTGAGCAAACGCACTTGGGCAATAAATTTTCTTCTAATTTCAGACAGCGTTCCTATTAGTTGAGAACTTTTAATCAAATCAGAATAAACCACTCTCAGTAGTCAGCGATGCTGAATTAATACTAATACTCATACTAATAATACTAATACTAAATTCATTAGCAGGAAATATTAGAGAGCAATTCCATTTGACTCTTTTTCATACACATTTAAGAAATTTATTTAAGCAAAAAGAGAACATAAAACAAAAACATAAACAACAGAAAATTCAACATTTGAACAAAATTCAGGAAAGATTTTGAAAATTTTTTCGAAAAAGTTTTGTAATTTTGTAAAAAAATGGTACAAATTTTCAAAAATTTCCTCATTTGCCGGATCGGCGATCCGGAAAAATCAAGCCGATCCGATCCGGCCGATCCGATCCGAAAATTTGTCGATCCGATCCGATCCGATCCGACCCCGGATCGGTCGATCCGATCCGATCCGCCGATCCGATCCACATCACTAGTTCAAAGTATTCATGCTTTTTACATTAAAGCAGTGGCAGGTTTAGCAAGTACAGATACCTGGAATCCAATTTTTCGCAATTGGCGGGATATTGTTAGCTCTAAAAAGCGAAAAACTTAAAAATTTCGAAAAAGTGAACAAGTGTTTCTTTAATAAGACAGACATAAGGTTAAGACTAGTATATTAAGCTTGAATTCATTGAAAAGCTTATATAATCTGCTTTCGAAAAATAAATGCGCTACACAGCACAAATCATAAATGTAAATAACATCAAAACTAATTTTAAGGTGGTGGTGTCTATTTATCTGTGCCGTGTTTTTGAAACCCTGTATATAATCTCGTCGATGTTTGGAGTTGGAAAAAATCTACATATAATTTAAGGCTTACAACGAGTACATTCACGATTCACCTCATTATATGCGACCTGTGAAATTTCTGATACACTATTCAATCATAAACCTTCGATCTTTACATGCAGTCTCAAAACTGCAGAATTAGTTTTCGGTGAAATCTCCAGTTTTCGCAATAAACTTTATTCTAATATCTAATTGATGTTGGCAAATAGCAAATTTGAGGTGGTAAAATGTGCAATAGAACAAGTTTAAATAAACCAAATTTGTCTTGTACTTCATTTTGAATAGACTAATTTCATTAAACTGGCAACCGTTCTAGTTTATACTAACCTAACCTTTAGAAATAGCTCAATGTTTTTAAAAAAATGTTAGTTTTCATTTTGGTGCCCTGACTCCAGTAAAAATGACCACGTTTGCGACTCTACTGTGTACTAAGGTCCTTTTCGCAAATGGGAAGAGTAGAATAGATGAGAGGAAGTTTTTAACCCTTTCCATGAATGCGCATTGTTAAATTTTACTCTTCCTGTTTTTAAATCTTAACTCTGCAGGGTTAAAAATAAACGTTAAAAGAGTTTAAGTTGGCAGAGTTAAAATTAACTCTGTGCATTCGCTAAAAGAATTAAAAGAGTTAAAACTGGGAGAGTTAAAAGTGACTCTGCATACATGCGTGAAAAGTGTTAAAATAATAAAATTTCCTTTCGCAATCCTTTCCAACTTTTCACCATTTGAGAATTTTGAAAAAGAAACTTCCAAACGTTTGAAAAATTTTAAACAAAATGACTATAGGACTAGAAATTAAGATATTTATTCATTTCAATAATTATTAATCGGTTTCATTCATTATTGAACATTTTATTTTACCTCCAATGCAGGCTGCCGGTATTAGGAAAGTGGAGGAATCCCTCTGTGTAACTTCCAGTTTGTAAACGATTTTGCTGAAATGTAGCACAGATGCATTTCAACAAATTATTGGCCAATCTGCAGCAAAATTTTAAAAGTTTAAGCTTCCAAAGGGTACATATTAGTCTAAGAGGAACAAACCAAAGTTTTTTCTGTTATTTTCCTGAAACGTTGTATATGTAGTACAGGAAGGTTCGGAGTTTGCTGAAAACAAATCTGAAGACAGTTTTCGGCCAGGTTCTCGTTATCGTTGTCTCCACTGCGAGATTATGGGGAAATCTATATGACCAATTCTAATATTCAGTAAAAACTTCAGACATCAAGGTTAGTTTCCAGGTATCTATTAGAAAAAGACTATCGTAAGCTATATTTTGATGTAAAGATGGTTTTTTAGCTAGAAGTAGACAATTAATATTAATGCTTCAAAGTTGATGACTCCAAAAACAAGCTCAAAAGTAATTGCTTAACTTACCAACATATGTACAAGAAAAGTTATACTCTTACTTATTGGAGTAAACTTCTAGGAAACCACATTCAAAGGATAGAGAAATTTTCAGAATTTCCTGACTGGAAGTTCACATTTAAAGGCTAAAGAAATTTTGAAAATTTGCAGGCTGAAAACTGATTTTTTGGTTATATTTTTCAAAATCATCTGAGACAAATTACACTGGAACCGGTCCGGTTACAAATCCTACCGGTTCCGGTTCCGGTTCCGGTTCTACCGGTTCCAGTGGAACCGTTCCGAGCAGGTTGGTACCAGGAATATATATGTAGTAACAGTAGTTGAAAAAGTAAATTTGTGTGACATCATGAGCAATAAGTGCTTGCCGACGGAACACATGCTGTCTGCTTGGAGGTGGCCTTTCTCATTTGCAAGAGTTGCAAGATACTGCAAGATAATCTCTTTGCAAAACGGTCGTAGCCCTTGCCGTAGTTTTCCATCGGACGTTCTGATGTGTATTTCAGATTCAGTCACGTCAGAACAGAAGTGGTGTGTTTAGGTGCAGTCTCACCCAGGCACAAGTCTCACTGAGGCACAATTAGTCTCACTCAGGCACAGTGAGTTTCACCCAGGCACAAGTCTCGCTGAGGCACAAAAGTCTCACTCAGGCACAAAACGATCTCCCTGAGGCACGCACTAGTCTCACTGAGGCACAATAATTTCAAAAACCAAGTGTACATAGATTCTGACTTTAATTTGATACCAAGCAAGATTTATAATGCGAAAATGTAATATTTGCGTTTAAACTAAACTAATTAATCGAAAAGAATTTGTTTGTTATTTGTTCACAAACTTTTAAGAAGTTTGTAGGTTATACACAGACATAACACAAAAGTGACTGGTGTACTCTTGGTACTTTGGTTCTTATACATTCTAAAACCATATATATATATATATATATATATATTTTTATATTTTTTGAGAAAATTTAAACAACCCTTCTGAAAAGTCTTTTTTTTTCCAAACGACAGAAACAAGAAACAAGGAAAAGGTTTCCGATTCTAAATTCCTACTTTAATTCAAATTTGTGAGTTGGGACCGGTTCCAATTTTCAAAACAGGTTCCGGTTCCGGTTCCGGTTCTAGCTTCCGGTTCCCGGTTCCAGGTACAAAATTCATAGTTACATTTTAACATTATTTAATATTGATGCAGGCCCCCCAGCAATGGTTATACAATCAAAATTATGAAGCAATACTGCAAAACAATTGGAATAGGTAATGCGATAATAACCAACTGAGTTAAACTTTCTTGTTTACTTAGAATTTTAAAGTTTTTGCCTTACCTTGAATTTGCCTCATTACAAATGCTGCTAATATTTGCACAACATACACTAAAACTTGTAAAAAAATTTAAACTTTAGTATGGTCGAGCAAATTGTTTCGATAATTCACGGTGAGATTCTACTGTGCATCTAAATGCAGACATTGCCTTCTGAACAGAATCTTGTAAACTGCACAACGTTTCAGTAAAACATGCTGAGAATTGAGATATACTGGAGCTTAAATTTTTATTTCATTAAAAAGAGTACAGCGTCAGAAGCAAATAGTTTCCAAAACATTTAAATGCATTTAAAAAATATTTAAAAGCTGAAAGCCAAATTGGAAAGAAGAACATATATATTAGAAAGTTATATTTAATCGAGAAATGTACAGTCGCTTGATTAGCTACACCAAAATAGCTACTCCTTACATGCTGTTCCATTATTTGAACTTTGATTGACTTTCGTCTCCGTTGCCGATTGCTTTAAAAATAAGAAAATAAGTACTCAACTTTCGAAGTTTTCTACTCCTCTAAAATTTACTGATTCTTTAAAAAAATGTTGCCCAAATCTTGCGTGCTGACAACAGCACCTTCCAATTTACCGATTTTTTGAGAAGATACTCAATTTCCGACTACATCCCATCGAGCTCTCATCTTTTCTATGAGGTTAATAGTCAAATATGTCACAAGCTGGTTAAAGTTTTCGTTCGGCGATGTATCGTTCACGTCTGAACGAAAGTGCCTGAATGTCATCAATTACAATTGGAAATTTTAGAACAGATATTTCAAAAATTCGTTAGAATTAATTTACAGACATTTTCACAACTGCATTCTGTAATACACACAAAATTAGCTAACAAAAAATTTGAAAAATCAGAAGCATGAAAATAAAAATTACAAAAATTCTTCCGAATAAAGAAAGTAGAAATTTTCACTTACACTACTTGTTCCTAATTTTTCAGAGTATGTTTACCATTTAATTTTTGTCTTAACAGACGGGATAATGTCACTAGTGTTGATTCAAAGAAACATTTGAAATTTCTCTTAATTCTATGCTGGCTTCAGCGAAACCTGAAACGTGCCTCGATCGCCTGAAAAGGCGGTGAGTTTGTGTCACCTTCACTGGAAGCTGAAGCTGTCGTTTTCAGTTTTTAGGGTATTCTGCTTCAGTTTCAGTTCCAGCCAATTGTACCTTCATTTCACGTTTAGTTTGAAATCCTTTTAATCAACTTCATCCTACATATTTCGCCTTCAGGTCTAAATTTGTTTAGTTTCAGTTCAAACTAGATTTTTAGTTTCAATTTCAGTCACTAGCTTGAAAAAAACAATATGAATGGCAACGGTGGCCTTTTTGCCATGGCAACAGTGAATGGCAACCACAAAAACAAAATCCCGCTTTTGCAAAATTTAAACTCCTGCAAAAAAAATTAGTTCAAGTCCATTTTTAAGAGTGGAACCGGCCGGTTCCACCAAATCCTACCGGTTCCGGTTCCGGTTCTAAAATTCCTTCCGGTTCGGTTCCGGTTCTGGTTCCGGTTCCGGTTCCAACCGGTTCTAGTGGAACCGGTCCCAACTCTAGTTCAC
>JASAND010003850.1:0-15727 GCA_030248195.1 Trissonchulus latispiculum
GGGGCCGTATTCACAAAGCTCCACTAAAAAGTGTCCCTTTTTAGGGTCAAGTGACACTACATTTAGGGTCCTCAATTTAGTGAAGGGCGATCTTATTCACGTAATAATTTCATGGGCTACTAAACCTAGGGCCCTAAAGTTAGTGGCCAGCAGCAGCTACGCTGAGTCCACAAACATGCTTCAGATATTAAAGTTAACTATATTACTACTAGTTAGCGGGCACCTTTGACAAACTTTTTCATTAACTTTGTTGCGTTTTTTGTGCTTTTTCTAACCATAATAAAATTATTGAAGTTAACAGAAGTAATAGTTCACAAACGATTTTTTAAACATTTAAATTGAAATTTAATTTTTCATGTTTTAAAATGACATCAAAATTTAAATGTTTAAAAAATATTTCCTGAACATATGGCTCGGTGAACTGCAATAATTTTATTATGGTTAAAAAGAGCACAAAAAATGCTACAAAGCTAACGAAAAAGTTTGCTCATGGCGCCCACTAATTAATAATAATATTACTGTTATTAAATTTCTATTAAAAAAGCATATGTGTGACTGTGATATTTAGCTAATCCATGTTAATTTTCAAGTTCATTCTCTGTATGGCTAGTACGGATTGATACATATATTTCAATGGAACAAATATTAGTATTCTGAGACAATTTTCTTGCTCATTGTTAGCTTTGATTGGCAGGTATCATTCTTTCATTAGTTGCAAAGCGAGACCCAAATTAACAGTGTCCTTGTTGCTGCGCCTAGTTTTAGATGGCGTAGTCCAGACGACTTGGGAATAATTTTGTGATTCAAATTGGCGCCAAAGGTCTTCAATATTTCCATTGTCTCAACTTAAGCAAGTTAATTGAAGATCCCTCTATCAACGTAATAGCTGTAGTGGATTCAAATGGTCCATTCATTGATCTTGTAGCGAAGTTGCCCTGCTCTGCACGCACATGACAGGTGGATCTTGCGTGAAAGCCAGTTGTGGCGCGACTTCTAAACTTATAGACTGAGTGGGGTAGGCTGGGTGGCAGGGCCGCACCCAGGGGGGGGGGTTCAAGGGGTCGAGACCCCCCTTTTGGGAGGACAAAATGGAAAATTTTTGCAATTTCTATGGCGTAAACAGCTATTTTTTAATAATTTTCGCGCCGTCGGCGCGATAATTCACTTTTTTCTCGAAATAAAGTTCCAATATACTGTTTTGGGGCAAAAATACAAAAATTCTTCAACTTCTAGGGGGCTCCGCCCCCCAGACACCCCGTTTTGTTTTACCTTGGACCCCCCCCTTTTCAAAATCCTGGGTGCGGGCCTGCTGGGTGGTGGTATAATTGTGGGTGATTCAGGCTATCCGTGCACTTAGTGGCTGATGACACCGATTGGCGTTCCAAACTGCAACCAGGAGCGAAGATACAACAGGGCGCTTTGCAAAACAAAGTGATTGTAGAGCAAGCATTTGGCCGATGGAAACGTAGGTTCGGTTGGGATCTTTTGCGCTTTCCCCCAGCCCTAACTTTTGATTTTTGAACAATAACTTTGAAATTTGATGTGGGTGCATACTGGAGGCTTAAATTTAAAATTTTAGTTTGGTAAGGGAGGACCAAGGGGAACCGAAAAATTTTTGTCTTTGATTTTGCTGAAAAGTTGTATATAGAGGTTTTCAGGGTCGCAGAAAACGAATCTGCAGTTCGTTTTTCGATTCAGCTTTTCATTAGTTCAGTGCAAGCTAAAGTAGTAAGCTTAAGATGTAAGCTTATACTGAGCTAACGAAAAGCTGAAACGAAAAACGGATTTCATATTCGTGCTCAGCGCCCCAGAAAACCCCTGTATGCAAGTTTTCAGCAAATTTTTTTCAAAAAATTTTTTGGTTCCCTTTGGTCCCCCTTGCCAAACTAAAATTTTAAATTTTTTAAAATATTTTAAAAATTTAAAAATTTTAATTTTTGAATTCATCAGCCTCCAGTATTCACCCACACCAAATTTCAAAGTTATTGGTCAAAAAATCAAAAGTTAGGGCTGGGGGAAAAAGCGCAAAAGATCCGTTCGGTTGTTTACACGGCTAAATTCGGCAAGAACCAGGCCGAGCATGCCGAGCAGCATGCATTGCTTGCGCTGTCCTACATAACTTAGCTATTAAGTTTAAGTTGCCTGATTTTGATGATGAAGTGGAGGAGTTAAATTAAATTGTTTAAAGTAAATGTGTAAATGTGTTTATGCTATTTTATGTAATTTTTTATAAAATGTTATTTTTTCGATCTCTTGAACTTTATGACCACAAGGTTTCAATACGGCACGGCTTACTTTATAAACTTAGTTACTGATTGTTAAACATTATCAGTTGATTTTTAAATCACTTGAAATATCTAAGCGTCCCCTATTCTACGATGTACAACATTTGGTCATATGTAGTTTCGTTAATAAGTTAAGTTTAAAGTTGATGAAAAATTGTAAATTCTCAAATTTTACAAAAACGTTTTACTTTAATTTTTCGGAGCGCAAGACGAAATTAAAATTAAATTTACACATAAATACATTTACACAATTTAATCTAATTTACACATTTAATAACTGCATAACAAGAAGTTTGTTATTTGTAGGTTTACCAAGATACAAAGCTTAAAGAAGGTGGTTCAAAGATAGTATTTTTAATTCAAGATTTTTCAAACTTAAACTTAAACTTCAGTTAAACTTTAATTTGATAGATTAGGAGATGCTGAATTGGTTAGTGCCATTAGTCAAAAATATGATTTTTTTGATGGGGCCGTGACGGGGCCGTGTTTTATGCACGGGGCCGTAATGGGGCCGGGGCCGTGTTTTATGCACACCCTAAAACTTTGCGTGTTTATTTGTTTGCAAAGATTGCTTGTCTTTGAAATAAAAATGCGGAAGATAAACTACTGAATATGGCGAGATAGTTTGCGAGATAGCGAGATAATTCTATTTTAATAGTTTGCTTATTAAAAGTAATTTTCAGACAATAGGCACAGTAATACTTCTGCATTTATCGTCAATGGCTCAAAAGCCAAGTTGCTCCAACATAATTCGGATCTCCAACGAAATTTGAACCCGCAAAATATTATGTATCGCTAGTAAAATTTATATAACTAACTATTAATGCCTATTATTTTACTACACAGAACATAATCTGGACAATGGTTCATAATTTACACAATATAGTTAATAGCAAGAGCTTAGAGTTGGTTGTTTGCTGGGGTCCCATACAAATTTCGGTCAAAAATAAAATTTCGATAAATTCAGAAATTTTTATATGGATGGATTCTTTAAGTGCACCCACAGCAAATTTTAAGCGGATTTGTTGAAATTTGCGTGAGCTATGCTCGAACAAGGAACACTAGTCAACGTTTTAGGGACCTCCGAGGTCTCTAAAATTTTAGTGACAGTTCAGTCCCTTAAAAGCTTTCGTGAATCATGTGTTACTTTTTAGTGTGAAATCACTCTTAAAATGGTCACTAAAACAGTCCCTAAAATGCGAAAAGTGTCCCTAAACTTAGGGCCCTAAAGCAAGTATATATACTATTTTTTGTAAATAAGCCTAAAAGTTTTAAGTGTCCACTAACACTAAAAGTGTCCCTAAAACAGCCACTAGAAGCTTTGTGAATACGGCCCCAGGCCGCAAGCAGACGCGCGTACGTATGAGCGTGAACCCGCTACAGTGGGTTTTAAACTAGTGGGCATCTTATATTCAGAGCCGTCGACCGCGCATCTTCGAGCGTTCACGACTTTGGAATCACCTTAGTTTGAATAATGTTTATTTTAGGTCTAACTGAAAGTGTGAAGGGATTTTTGCCGTTTGGTAAATAGATTCTTGGAAACACAGTGTACATTCTTACGTATCTTATCCTGTCTCTTGGACTGACGCTTTTTTGTATATACCTACATGGGCAGTGATATATTGTATAAAACATTCGTAGCAATTGTACAGCTACACTATAACATAATATAAATATGTGGCATTTATCGCATTCTGTTGTTAATTGTATAATATACTATCTTTGGTTTAGTAATTGTGTGTCTTCAAAGTTGCTTCTTTCCCTGCAGTTGTCATCGTCGTTCTGTTAGTCCGAAAAGCCGCTGTTTCAAAATGGAGAAGTTTTCTCCAATGACTCGGTTTTAGTTCGTGTTTCAAATTACTTTTGCGCCCCGTCCCGTCTTGTTTCACCGGATTGCCAACAGTATGCATAGTGATCTCCACGAATTATTTTGTGTTTAGCCCACTTTTTGTTGGGCTGGGCAATTTTTGCTATAACATTTCTCGCGTAATGTAGCTTTATATACGTGCGTACGTAGGTACTTTTTTATTTTGCTGCTTCGTGTTCTTAAATGATCATGGGTTAAATGCCAGTAAATGCTTTAAGTTTGGATGTTTTATTTATGTATGTGAATGTTTTGTTTTACTACCTACGTATGTACGTTTTTTATACGTACGTTGTACGTACATAGATATGCTTGTACGTATCTATGCTCGTGGCTTTAGATTGGGCTTTCTTCGATCCCTACTGCCGGGCTATATTATGGCCTTGTGGTTGTTTAGTTTTCTTTCTCACTTCCGAGGTCAAAAAGTCCTGACCAAGTGATTATCTCCTTGTATTTATTCATATTTAGCGTCAGAAGTTGCGAAATTATAGTAGAAAGGTTAAATGCTAAGACAGTTTCTACAAATTTAGCTGAGTTCAGGCCCCGGTGCATCCCTAATTAATACATACGTATATACATGAATTTGTGTGAGATTTTATTTTGCTGTTTTATTTAGTTTGTATGATCAAATGTGCACTATGCCGAAGAATTCCAAGGCAGGTTATTTGTGATTTGGTTAATTTTTACGCTTGCTAGATTAATTTTTGTGTTGTTGTTGTTGTTGTTTGTGCATAATTATTAATTGAACTTCGTTCAAACGTTCACTTGCAGGTCTAAAAGTAGTTCGTTGAAGCTGGAAAATTTAATACGTGTACGTATATGGATTCACTTTCTCTGAGACTGTTATTTTATCTGCTGTCTTGGAATAATTCTAGTACGTCTACCGATTTATAACTTACTCTGCTTCGTTTCTTTCTCACCTACAAATTCTGGGCATAATGTTGGAACATTCCATTCTTATAGTTGTGAAGTTATATGACTGTGTTGCTAGTTGTTAAGAGACTGTTAATTCTGGGTTACAATAAATTTTATTTTTCTAAATTTGGAATTGGGGCTTTCGGATGTCAAGAGATGAAAACTCAGTTCTCTGAATTTAAGTTGAATTAAATTGAAGTCCACCGTGAAATTTGGGTCTGAAAGAGGTGGTCTGGCCAAATTTTTGTAGTACATAGTTGATGGCGCCACGCATATGTACTCAGTTTTATTTTATTTCGTTTTTAGTGTTTCAAAATTTTTGAGAAATCTAAGATGAGAAAAAGAAGTCGTCGCAATACGTTTGACAACAGTAACAAAGCCGATGCATTTAGTCAACTCTTTAACTTTGGTTGTAAAGCTTAAACTGTTTCACTGAATTCTTAGCTGTGAAATTGTGAAAATTAACTTACCTAGATGGCTTCTAGTCCTCCAATATAAGCACGTAAGCTTGCGGGGACAAATTTAATAAATATATAAGTTCTCGTTTGGTAGCTGTATCTTTCCTTTGTATTTGTACGTGTACTTCTTTCAAGACTACTTGCCGTTTGCAGTATGACCATTTTTAGTCTAGTCTTTTTGTAAATATATACCTATATAGTATTTCTTCCTTCATGTTTTTTCTCCTTTTTTCCTTTCCTACTATAATTAAATTAAATTAGTGGTAATAAATAAGACGTTTAGATTGTTACTGTATAGGACAGTTTTGAGAAATATGAAAGTCTGTGCTTTCCCTGCCCTACCGGGTTTCGTTTTTTGTGCACGTGGTTGTTCTTGGTGGGTTTTCCTGTGATACGGTGCTTGCACTATTTCTTTTTCTGTGGTTAATTTTTTTGCTCTCCTTCTGTCTGTGTCACTATAATGTGTCAAATTAAAAGTTTAACCAAGAATAGCTTAGTTGGTTACGTTTTTGCTTTTTTATTTCTGTAATTTTTACCAATACGATTGAAAACACCAAATTTGTTGAACTACTGAGATAGTACATACGTAATGTCCTTCTTTGGTTTTTGTGAAAGAAAGTTTTCAAATGCAAAAGCAGTCTTTCTAATGGAAGGCGTTTTTTCAATAGTTAATGGTGTTTATTTCGTGCAAACAGAAGATTTTTGTGCATTAGTGTCAGTATAAGACAGACATTTAGCTCCGTTTTTACGTTTCCTATATTTTTCTTGATCCGGCCGTTATGATATCTGTTCTGGGATTCTTTCCTCGTAGTCATGGAGGTCCTGTTCTCTACGGCACTGTTGTATGCATCTAGAATCTCCAATTTCCGTGATATATGAGCCAGCCCAAAAGGTAATAAAGGGTGCTGCTTTTTTGAGCCTTCTAGAATATCCCAGTGCTCTTTGGATGTGAAGGAACAAGTGAAACCGGTCCAGCCTGTGCCTGCTGGGAACTTGACTGGAATTGATTCATGTTCAACTAGTTAGAAAAGTGCTGTGCGGCCTTCCTTGTGGAAAATATTTTTCTCCCCTCTAGCATTAGATGTATATCTCGGAGTTCAAACGGGTAAAATGTGTACATGTAAGCCTATACGTTAGAGCATCTGCCTAAATGCATAGCTAGATATGCTAGTTAGCTATCAGCCGATGGATAACGCAGTAATTAGCTAGAAGAAGAGGGAGCAACTCTTGAAGAAGTGATTGGAAGTTAGCTGTCAAATTAATGAATGAAGGAAATGTCCCGAAAGCGAAAGGACAGTAGCTACAAATTCGTTTAGGAATGCTTTTGGATGATTTAACCGTGTAGAGATATCTCTTTCCATAACAAAGGATGCATGTTGTGGAAATCTGGGACAATAAATAAATGTATCATAAAATATGAATATTATATTTTATTTTCCTAATTTACTTATTATATTTTGAATTCCGTAAGCGGTAATGTATTTGTTTTACGGCACCTAAGTTAATTTTGCTTGTATTGACGCATGAAACGCCCAGCGTTTCTACCTATTACAGTCGCCGTACGCGTTTGTGCCATGTATTGAACAGCAAGCTTGGTATTTTATTTTTGAGAAAAAGGAAATTTCAGCTTTTATGAAGAAACCATCCACTGCAGTAGGTATACCAAGAACAGAAGTCGGATAAGCTGACTAGTGTTTGTGGTCTAGTCTATTCTAAGGTTTTCAATAACATATTTTCAGAAAGCCACTTTGGATGCCTGGGTATATATCAACTCCTTACTTCATAAGCAGAATTGTTATGGTTCTCCTTAAACTAGCATTTTTATGTTCGCTTGAACTGTGCAATCAATCAAACACAGCCCTAGAAAATAAATTCCTTATCATTAGTTTGTGAGTGAGTCTTTCTCAGTGCTAGCGCTTACGTAAGTAGATATTCCTTAGCTGACTGAATTCTGTTCTATTTTCTAAATGCAAGGCGAACTCCTCAGGCTTGATGTCTTTGATGAACTTCTTTGAGAAAGCTTTTAAGTTGTAGGGAATAAAGAGAGATAGAGGGAAAGCTAGATGGATAAACTAGTGGAAAATTAAACACAAACTTGTGTGCCCTGGAAAAGGAAGGGACCATGTCCTTTTTCTGGAAAATAGAAACAGACGTTAGATAAATTTAATTGGATTGGGATTTGAAAGGGCTGTACCAAACTGAATAAGAGAGTAGAAAACTTCCGGTTGGCCATGTTGATCGGATCATCTAGGAAATTCGGGTCTTATCTCGTTCCCCCCCCAGTACTCAAAATCCTTAAAACTTGACCAAATGAGCTAAAATTTGGTGTGGGTATGTTTTCGACCACGCTGAGTTCAAATATCGCAAAATTTTTCGATTTCGCGAAATTCGAAATTTTTTGATTTCTAAGGGGGGACCAAGGGAAATCGAAAAATTTTTTGTCTTCGATTTTGCTGAAAAGATTAGAAGAAGTATATAGGGGTTTATGGGTCGTAGAACATGAATTAGAAGTCCGTTTTTCGATTCAGCTTTCCGTTAGCTCAGTATAAGCTAAAGATTTAAGCTTAAGATGTAAGCTTATACTGAGCGAACGAAAAGCTGAATCGAAAAACGGACTTACGATTCGTGTTCTACGACCCGGAAAACCCCTATATATATATCTTTTCAGCAAAATCGAAGACAAAAAATTTTTCGGTTTCCCTTGGTCCCCCCTTAGAAATAGAAAAATTTCGAATTTCGCGAAGTCGAAAAATTTTGCGATATTTGAACTCAGCGTGGTCGAAAACATACCCACACCAAATTTTAGCTCATTTGGTCGAGTTTTAAGAACTTTGAGTGGTGGGGGGGGGTAATCTGGAAAAGACCCCAAAATTCCTGGTCAATTATCAAAATAAATAAATGCCTTAGTGGCTTTGGAATGCAATAAATGATTAAACTCATCCTTTCTGACAGTTGAACAACGCGCCAATCATTACTGTGGTGCATAGGAAATGAATTTGGCATCGAAAGTTTAGGTCATTTGGTCAAGTTTTAAGGATTTTGAGTACTGGGGGGAAACGAGATAAGACCCGGAAATTCATCGTTTGTTAGAAAACTGTTACTTCCCTCGTCCTAAGTCCTATCCGACCTTGAGCTTCAATTCCTTGAAATCGGTCAATATCCGCTGCTAATTGGCTTCGTCAAAAAGGCAAGCTGATAATGTTAACACATATGTATGCCAGAATGCATCCACCGCGACTGATAAACGGCAATGTCAGTCAAAATAAGTTCAACCTTAGTTAATCTCAGCCAATTTGAGACCCTGCAAATACAGATTTAGCAAAATTCTCAGCCTAGATCGAACGGCAATCAAATATTTTCCCTTTTCCACACATTTTATGTGCATTTTGGCCATGAAGACCAATTTTCCATATACAATTTACCAAAGGCTGTCCGTGAAGCATCTTTATAAATGATGTTTCGGAAGCATCTTTGTAAATGATGTAACCTGGGCTGTTGTAATGGCGGCTGTAATGTTGGCAGCGAATTCTAATTAAGAATTTTAGTTTGGAGTTGTGCTCGGATCGGTTCCACTGGAACCGGTTGAACCGAAACCGGTAGCATTTGGAACCGGACCGGTTCCAATGTAATTTGTCTCAGATATTTGAAAAATGTCTTCAGTTTTCAAAAAAACGTTTTCAAAATTAAGTTTTCAGCCAGTAAATTTTGAAAAATTCTCAAGCTTTTGAGTGGTTTTTTGGGAGTCTACCGAAGCCCATTGTGCGGAATTATTCTCCAATAAGTAAGAGTAACTTTTTCTTGTATGTTGCTAAATGCTAAGATACTGTATATATTTTTGAGCTGATGGTTCCTTTTGGAGTCAACAATTTTGAAGCATTAATACTTATTGTTTCCTTGGAGTATATAAAGAAGCCATCTTTATATCAAAATATAGCCTAAGACTTTCGTTTAATATTGAATTTCTTTCGAATGAGTGCACTTTTTTGATTTTTGCATTTTGGAAGAAATTTTCGGGAGACATCAGTTATGCCATTCGATTACCTCTACCAACAGCTGGGAACACTTATCAGTTATTCTAAAATAGCTTTTGTTATGAAGACATTCTGCAAAAATTACAGGTTTATAACACCAAAATACGTATCTAACCGTAGAAAAAGCATAGAAAGATGTTTACAAAAGCGAAAATATAGATTTTCGCATATTTCTCTCAGTAGACAGTCAAGTCACAAAATTGTTTATTTTAACTGGAATGAGGGCACAAAAATGAAAATGAACATTTTTAAAACCACTGAGCTATTTCTAACGGTTCAGTTGGTGTAAGCCAGAAAGGTTGCCATTTTTGAAGAAATCAGATCAGAAATCAGACTCACCACTTTAAAATTTGTTTTGGTGTTTACCCTTATTACGATTTGTGTTAAGCATTTACTTGAAGTCTCGATAGGAGAGAGAGATAATCCGAAGATACATTTGTTCATAATGGTCAATTTTAGATTGAATGTGGGCGGGAACGGCCGAGCACTCAAATAGGATAGTAGGAAAATCTGCCAATGTTTTGGACAATAAAATGTTTTAAGCCTAAACATATTAAACTTAAACAAAATATTATAATAAAACTAAAATACCTTTTCAAAGGTCTTACCACTCGCCTGGTAACCCCTGGCGAGTGAGGGGGGCAATCCGTCGTCGGTGTTGTTATGGTTGTTGTTGCTGTTGTTGTACTGTTGTTGTTGTTGTTGTTGTTGTTGTTGTTGGTGTTGTTGGTGGTGGTGTTGTTGATGTTGTTGTTGTTGTTGTTGTTGTTGTTGTTGTTGTTGTTGTTGTTGTTGTTGTTGTTGTTGTTGCTGTTGCTGTCGCAGAGTTGGAAGGTGGACGCGGGTACCCGCGGGCACCCGCGGGTACCCGCGGGTCCAGTGGACATGGACAGAGGGTTTGTCCACGTGGACAAACGTGGACAAATGTGGACAAAATTTTCGTCACCCGTTTTTATAAAAAACGTTAAAATTCAACCTAAGCTTCATATAATCGTTTTTATATTGTCTATTTTTAGTTTTCCATTGTTATGTTTTATTGTGCTGGTATCGTATCGTGACTTTTTAGCTTTGCTGACATCATTTCTTTTTAAATATCGCTTTAATACTATACACCTGCAGGCGTTGGTGTGATACTATATTATTTGATGTTTGCTGGGAAAAGGAACCATAATGAACATATTTCCTTTCACAAAATTACAATGCTTAAGGTGCTGGTTCGGGTCCGCGTGGGCGTTTTTGAGCATTAAAAGTGCAATTGTCGTCGAAATTTATTCAAATTTGCTACGATTACATCTTTTAGCCTATAAAACATTTTAGAAAAGTCGCGGTGGAACATTTGCGTTTTAGAGAAATTAGATTAAATTCGCCATACGGCCAAACATATAGTCATTCAAATCCTCTCACCAAGACCTAACTTTGCTCTTGAGTCTTGAGAGTATTTTCGGTTCCTTACAATTTAAGAGATAACAGCGAAAATTGAATTTCGAGTTCCAAAACTAGCCAGTTTTCAAAAAATCAAATATTGCAAGATTTCGACAGCTTCCACCACGCTGGTCCGTCGATCAAGTATTGTCTGTATTTGTGTCCGAAAGCACATGTTATGTCCAAATGGAGAGCTCTCTGCGACACCTCTCTCTACAGCACAGCAACGAAAATGTGAAATTTTGAAAATCGCAACCAGATTGTTTTGAACACAGATTTCTCTCAACTCATACAATTACAAAACGGCTTTCCACACGCATTTTAAGACAATTACAGAGAGCTATGTTTTATGGTTTCGCGTTTTGCCATTCTGTTCAATAGAAATAAGCGTCCAAACTTGAAAATTTTGACGAAAATGAGACAAAAATTTACATTTCTCTCGAAATCTTGAGCTTACTTAATCATTAAACGATTTCAGAAAAAACCCTCGGGAAGACGTTTCTTTTGAAGCCTGAACTGGTCGCTTTTCTTAAGTTTTGCCACACTTCGAGAAATCCATGAACAAAAATTGTTTTCTTGTTATCGTTTTTGTTTTGCAACGAAAGTTGTTTAAATTTTATTGACATTTAAATAACAAAAATTAACAGTATGAAAGCCAATTTATTACAGGGATTTTTCTTTTATTATTGCAGGGGAGGAATGGGGGAAATTCCAATTCGAAATTCCGGACACCTGCCACTCATCTCAAAGAACCTCTCAAGTTTTATTGAAGATCTAACTTTTATGTTTTTATTGTTTTTCGCACTTTTTAAACTACAAAAAACTTAAAAACACTAAATTTTTAGCATTTATAAATATTGAACATATTCGGAATACGTTAATTTAAGTAATTTGAATGAAATATCATTGTGTGCGAAGAGAAAAGCAATACATGTTGTTTCCTTCTCCGGAACAGACGAACAATGTACTACATATGGTATTAAATGCTACAAAACCCATGAAAACGTGTTTATACTGCAAACATGTAAATTTAAAGAGAAAACATCAGCTTAAAAGCACACTAAAAAGCAAAGTGTAATTCTAAAATTTCCTGGCTCTAATATAGAATTAAAACTGGATTACTAAAAGAAAATTTGTTTTGAAATGCAGGCACTGGTGGACAAAATTTAAAAGCGTGGACATGCGGGCATGTGCGGGCGGACGTGGACAAGACCTGCGTGGACAAAGGTGGACGTGGACACTGAAAATCTTGTCCACTTCCAACTCTGTGCTGTCGGCCTGGAGGGGGAAGCTTCAAGGGGATGGCTGCGAAGATAATTTTCGAATTTATCATACGCTGCTAAACTTCGCAGCCATCCCCTCCAAGCGTTGGATCAGATCCTAGTCTGCCATTTAGCTTGTCGTCGGAGAAAGTATACAAGTTTTGTGAAAAAGAGGCATACGAACAAGACAAATTTGAGGTCAATGCGTCCGCAGAATAATGTTTTATTCAACGCCGCAGCCAGTCAACTCCCCGAAGCCAACTGCAGGATCTTACTCTCGAGTCGACGTATTTGTTGCTTAGTTTCTAATTTTTATCACGACATAAGGTAAACATGAGAAATTAGAAGAACAGTGAAGCAAAATTACGAAATTAAGAAACATTTTTAAAGGTGCTATACAATAGCAAAATTTTGGACTTTTTAACAGTTTTTTTACATAAGATTTCAGGTATAATTATCTTGCTAAATCTGCCGCTACTTTAATGCAAAAAAGAAACATGAATAGTTTCTGAACCTGAAAGATTAGCAATTAACAAAATTCTTGATCAATTGTCAAAGAAAATAAATAAAAGAGGACCAGCTAATAGCATTAGTAGTGGCTGTGGAATGCCGTGAATCTCATAAATCCGATACTTTCTGACGGTGAATAGTTCATTACCATTACCAGCCTTCCTCCCGTCACAACTCATTTCTGCTGCAGTTTTCTCCGTTTTTAACCCTCCCGAGTAGGCTGTGTAGATTTTCGCCATTTTCGTCACTATTCGGATATTCGGGGGGAGGCAGCCACAGTTGCCGAAGTCAGTCCATCACTCAACTATGCACTGTGAACGCCTGAATAGCTATCCTTGAGCCGCGTCTGCACTAAAATATTACCTTGGTAAAGACTTTAACTTGGTGTATCGGTCAACCCTGTTCTCGATCGCGTTCGGTCTCTACCTGACCTTGCAGGGCTCATCCACCGTTTGATTTCGAACACTAAAGCCCGGTTCATACCTACCTATTTTCCGTTTTGCTGAACTCACAGATCAATTCATACTTAGCTTTCCGTTTGTCTGTCTGCCCGTTTCCGTTTGTCAGTTTGTCTGGTTTGCTTTTCTAAACTGATTCATACTTATTGCTTACGGACAATCGGAAGAGTAGAGCAGTGTTGAAGTCTAAACGGACATCATTTACGGACAAATGGACAAACGGAAAACTATGAATCAACAACTCAAACGGACAAACGGACAACCGGAAGAACGGAAAGGTAACCAGAAACCAACAACCGAAACGGAGAAACGGACAGAGGTATGAACCGGGCTTAATATTTTGTCTTGTTTTTAAGAACATATGGGGGCATATTATGTGTGAAAATGAGCGAAATCCGTGACTATGATTTTTGATCAAAGTGACCCCCCTTAGGCTCGAAAATACAAGCACCGTGTTCGTTTTATTTATCTGCTTCCAGCTTCAGAACGTAAGCCATTTCTTTGAAGTGGATTTGCATTTTCGAACAGAGCGTAATTTTTGTTCTAAGTTGCATATACTCCTATCATTATTATGTACTGTTACTAGTGCTACTACATTTACGTTCAGAAACGTGTGCCTCTTCAGAACAATATAATGTTTGCTCCGTTTTTCCTGAAGTTGTAGAGTAGAAGCCAAATAACCTGGAGGCCGTCTTCAGCACTAGGGTTGTACCTAAATTGTAAAAAAGTAAAAATGTTAAAAAACATTTTTACAGTTATTAACAGTTGCAAAATTTCGGACTTTTTAACAGGTTTTTTACACTTTTTAACACCACTTTTTTACACTTTTTAACACTAAATTTTTTGCATATTTTTAACATTTTTTAACACTACTTTTCGGAATTTTTTTCACTTTTTTACAAATTTTTTACACTTTTTTTACACTTTTTCACAGACCGTTGATTGTGAAAAATAGTGTTTCAAGTATATAGTATATACGTACATACATTGCAGACAGATTTTGTTTCAGTGCGTGAAAATCGCCTTAAATGTATTTTATTTCAACAAGTAAAAATTACATTAAAAGTAAAGACGGTGGTTGGACAATGTTGAGCATTTTTTTGTGAACTCGTTTACGATTAATAAGTTCTCGACTGTAAGTCAGTTGCAATTGAATCTCGTGCCAGATATATAACCCACTGAGAGGATTGTTTCCCTTCATTCAAAATTTAGAAATCTTGCAAGATGGGTTCTTTAAATAAGTGAACATCTCAGTCAATAAAATTTAACAAATGTCCAATTAATCCTAAGCCATAATGGAACAGTATATATTTCAGAATCAAAAATTTCACAGCTAAAATAATTTCTGAAATCTAAAACACCAGACAATGCTCTGATAGATTTTCATGAACCAAACATTCTCGTTATTTGAAAATTTTGAAAGTTGAAATAGAAATTTTTGAAAATTCTGAAATTAAATAATTTAAAACTGCTCTTGATTTTCCGATCTCACTAACAAGAAAAAGTATTTGGAAATTGCAATGGTAATACTAATGCAAATAATGTAAATGGCACTCTATATTTTTCTTTTGCTGAAAATCTGTCGTCACTTTTTAAATACAAAAAGAAAACGTGAATAGTTTTTGGAGAATTGTGAGCAATTAACAAAATTCGGGTCTTTTCCAGATTACCCCCCCCCCCCACCACTCAAAGTTCTTAAAACTCGACCAAATGAGCTAAAATTTGGTGTGGGTATGTTTTCGACCACGCTGAGTTCAAATATCACAAAATTTTTCGATTTCGCGAAATTCGATTTTTTTCGATTTCCAAGGGGGGACCAAGGGCAACCGAAAAATTTTTTGTCTTCGATTTTGCTGAAAAGTTGTATACAGGGGATTTCTGGGCCGCAGAACACGAATCTGAAGTCCGTTTTTTGATTCAGCTTTTCGTTAGCTTGGTATAAGCTAAAGTTGTAAGCTTAAGTTGTAAGCTTATGCTGAGCTAACGAAAAGCTGAATCGAAAAACTGACTTCAGATTCGTGTTCTGCGACCCAGAAAACCCCTATATACAACTTTTCAGCAAAATCGAAGACAAAAAATTTTTCGGTTGCCCTTGGTCCCCCCTTGGAAATCGAAAAAAATTGAATTTAGCGAAATCGAAAAATTTTGCGATATTTGAACTCAGCGTGGTCGAAAACATACCCACACCAAATTTCAACTCATTTGGTCGAGTTTTAAGAACTTTGAGTAGTGGGGGGGGGGTAATCTGGAAAAGACCCCAAAATTCCTGGTCAATTATCAAAATAAATAAATGCCTTAGTGGCTTTGGAATGCAATAAATGATTAAACTCATCCTTTCTGACAGTTGAACAACGCGCCAATCATTACTGTGGTGCATAGGAAATGAATTTGGCATCGAAAGTTTTTTACACATTTTTTACACTTTTTAACACTTTTTTTACACTTTTTAACACTTTTTTACAATGTTAAAAAACAGGTGTAAAAAATTAATTACTTTTTTACATGTAAATTAACAATCCTAT